>OMNN01006595.1:8404-18483 GCA_900302755.1 Chromis chromis
CCCCTGTGTAATTGACCTTAGTCTGCTACATCATGGTAAGGTATATGTATGGACCCAGTTTCATTTCATATAAAATATATTTCCTGGTTAATTTGATGAGGAACATCCTGTTCTGATTAGACCTACACACGAGGGACGGTTAAAAATAACCTCAGAATCAGTGACAAACGACCTCCTTCGATTCACTCCAGCGCTCTACACGCTGTTGGAATGGAAACATCACACCAGGCAGAAGGGGTGCTTCAATGAACATTTCAATATAAGATCAAAAACAGAGGTTCGAGTGTTCCCATTGTTCTCTTTGAACATGGTGCCGCATACATGGAAATGCTTATTTATTTATTTTTTTAATCAAATGGGGCAAAATTTGAACTTCAAAAAGATCAAAATTCTCAAAACTCCTCCAGATGACAGTGGACCCTGTCATCTAGAGGAGTCAGTTGCTTATTTAAATACAAATACACAGTGATTTCACAAGGAACACCATACAACTTAAATCCCTCTCTGAACCATAATCCACAATTTGCCACTAAAAACTTAATTTATAATTGAAATAAAGATGGTGTAAAAAAAAAAAAAAAGAGAGAAAAGAACCATATTACATATTTTTATTCTTATTCTTATTATTATTTTAATAGGGAAAAATGAATCTACTGACAAGTAACACCTCTTTGCCATTTTTGAATGCACTTTTAAGACTTTAAACCCCAATTTCATGCAGGCTGTAACTTCCAAAGCTGAAAAATTAAGCCAACAAAGAAATCAAAAAACTAAACTACTACAACTCAAAATCTGCAGTTCCTGGAGTGGCCACTAGAGGCTGCCTCCAAAAGTGAGTTAATCCCTATAGGCCCCCATGTTAAAATGCCCGACTTTACAGGAGAATGAAACATATCTACAGGGTAGCACAAAAAATGATTTTGGTTTCTATAGCTAATTTTCCAGTTCGTGACAACTGGTCTGGGGTGACATTTTATTCAAATCACCCATTTAAATAATATTAAGGCTTAAAGTCGTGCATACTTAAAGGTTGCTTTGAATAGCAGGTGGGTGCAGTCACAGGAAAGCCAATGGCAAGACATTTGGGTGGTCCGCCTCGATTCTACTCACAACACAATATGCAAAGATGGTGATCCTCACTTCAGCTCTTATACAAGATCTCAAGTTGTTTAACACCTTAACTATGATTTATGGATTTAATCCTCACAGGATATCAAACATCTCTCCTCTCTTGTAAAGACTGAGTTCTGATAGTTCTAGTAGTGGTGCGTGATGGCAAACATGTGAATTGGAGAGAAATTGGATGATGTCATTTTTTTCAGAATGCATACAAATGTGCATGAACCTCAACTCCAATAAAACCAGTGCTAAAACACATTTTCTCCCAAAATGCATTTAGCTTAATCAGCGTAAACTGATTGCTAAATGGTATTCTGTACAACACCAAGACAAAATGGGAAGCAACATGCACCACCACCTGGGCCCCACTTAAAACAGAGCATTGTTCTAATCACCTTTGGCAGTTCAAATAACCTGTTGCCATTGTAGGCATGGAGATAGGGCTCCCTCCTTGACAGCATTTAACTGGTTTCTATAAAGTCTCTACATAGCAACACCACCAAGCATATCATTAAAATTCATCTTGGTACCATAGCAACTAAGTTTTTTTTTTTTTTTTTCTCATTGCATGGGGTCAGTTGGAGCTTGTAGAAGAAGACAGCAGGGTACCAACGGCTGGGTCTCCCACGCTGACAGGTGAAAGGTTTCATCGCAACTTCTGCATCCGGCTTGTACTCTTCTGCAACAAATTGCTCATAAGTACACATCTGTGTCTTTATCTGTGTTTCTCACATCCTAACAAAAGACACAGGCTCTCACTGTGTGCCACATTCAGATTTGTTATTCTGGTTCTTGTAGTGTACACTAAGACATTTTGCACAGTATTGCTACAGAGGAGATGAGATTAATCTTTATTTATCTGCTGCCAGTTTCATGTTACATACATGTTACTCACAGTGTAACTCACATTTATCAGATTATTGAGTTCTTATGTCAATTAATTCAATCTAAAGTATTACAAACAGCTTGTGTGCACATAGTGGAAGGATAACATTTGGTCACACATTGTTATAAATGTATCGGAGATGATGGCCACGTTTTAAAAATAACAGTTTAATAATAAAGTTCCTGCAGTTTGTATGGCCACTTGTTATGAGGAGAAATTAATAGATGTGATTCTGTGATCTGGGCGACCAGCCAATTCTAATCAAAACCATCTTATTTAACTAAAGCATTACCGATTTTGGCTCCAGACACATGTCTCCATGTTTGTTTTAGACTATACAAGACACAATAACAAATCTGTGAAGCACCTCACTTTTTTTAAAATTATGGTAACAGCTGACTGGGAAAGACATTTTAAAAAATGCAGGTGCATATAAGAATAATAAAATACAAATGATCATTTAAAAAACATGATTAGAGTAAAATGTAATGAATTGGCCCTGGAACACTCATTGTGAGACAACTGACAAGCTGGAGGAGGTGACAGAGGAACCTTCATGATCACAGTCAGGGTGTTGAACATGGGCGACCCACCATATGTGCTTCTATTAATCACATTATGGGCATATAAATCTGTAAACACACTCACACTGTGGGGTTTTGTTTTCAGCACTGAAATCATCACTGGTATCTCTGATTGCCTAGTGCTTCCTGTCACAGTTTGTCATCACTGTCTAGTTCTTCTTTCCTGGGTTTTTCCATTCACTAACTTGCCTGTCATTTCAGACCCAGTCACTCCCACCTGCAGTGTTTTCCTGCCAGTTACCGCATGATTTCTTTTCCTGCCTGTCTGCTCACCTGCATCCACTTCCAACATAAGCTCTCTTGGCACTCATACCATTGGTCCACCACACGCACTTTGCCAGATTGCCTGTGCACTCTCCACCTTAGCTTTCTACCTTTCCATATGTTTGTATTATATTACTTTGCTGGTTTTTGATCTCGCCTGCAAGATGCCTTTCCTTTGGCTTTTTTTCCCTTCTTTTTATGAAACATGGTAAGAAAACGTCTGATTCAAGCCTTTTGCTCACATTGTTTTGTTTGGGCCAGTGGGTGAGAATGTATCAGAATATAAGTTAAGTTTTTACTGTTTTAACTGAAAATAAACAAAAGAGGACAATTTGAAACACAGGTACTCTTACAAGACAGGACTCTCAATGAGACAGGAAAACATCCTGGTTCCACCCACTCAGCACTATGATGACCCTTGAGAAAGACAACTTTACACACTCGCCCACTGCACTCAATCTAGCTTATTTTGATTCCCTCCGGAAACTGATGTACGTAAATTTGTTGCTACTCAAACACTGAAGTGGAAATTGTCTTTTGCAGTGATATTTTTAAATTAAATAGTCAGGTCAACAATTTATCGGTGGACAAATTAACGGGGAGTCCTTACAATGTGATGCAATCCAATACTCCACTGCCACAAACTGCAGCCTACAAACTGACCACAAACTTGACCATAGACACATAGTCTCGAAGGGCAAATGAATAAATATCAATAACAATAAATGTACCTTTCAGTATTGCAATGGCACTGTATAGGATTGTATTAAGTCTTATCTTTGTTTATGGCACATATCCACCCATTCCTCTTAATGACAGAACTGTATTCAATTATTATTGATAAACATAAAAAAACAACAATGCTGGTTGCTCAATTGTCTAGTAATGTATAGTTTAACCTACAAATTTGTACCTAAATTCTTTCTTCATTCACAGTGTCATGCACAGTGTCATTCCTGACACTGCAATTTACACAAAAGACATTCATTGTGAGGATTACAGTAAGGGAGAATGACAGAGAGACAGTGTGTATGTGTGTATGTGTGTGTGAGAGAGAAAGAGAGCACATACTGGGTGATGGGAAAAGCCGATCTGTACTTACAGAGGAACCATTGCCATTAAGCAGCTTGGTGTGAGCTCAACATCTAGGTTATACTCCAGATATAAAGTACCATGGAAGCACTTGGCCATTAATCCATACAACATGAAATAAGAAACCGGCAGATATTCTGTGTGTAGTAGATCCAAATGTAAAATATTGAAATGGTTTGCATATTTTGCCTTTATTTATTTTTACACTGGCACCACAATATTAACATGCACTACATGGGAAGGGAAACTAGGTTGATGTGCGCACATCTCATAACCTGGCCAGCACACACACAGTATATAAACATCTATATAAGCAATTTATAGAACCCAATAGTACATTAGGCGCCATGATTTTTGCATTAAAGCAGCTCTATACATCAAATGGAATTCTTGGCTTCATGCGCTCCAAAAATATTTTACTGGCAGGAAAACCTGCCTTATTAGCAGTTACGACTCCTCGGTGAAATCAATGCATTTTGTATTAATATTTTTGGCATTTTAGTAGAAGCCATAAAGAAGGCAGATTGAGTCTAGGGGGAGCAAAGACCAGACTGATGAAGGTAAGAGAGTGTTCAGTAGCCAGGGAGTAGCTAGAATTTAAAGTGGCTGAAGGTTCATGGTACAACAACAGTAATATTAGTAAAGGGGATGTAAATACATTTACTTTATCAGCTTAAATCACAAGCTGTAGCAGGGACATATTGTTTTTTATGTGTGTAAAGAAAAGTACTTAATGGGTCCTTTATGACTTTATGAAGCATTAACATGCATTGTGGCCATAAATACTGCAGCTACCTGGACAGAGGTGAGACTCTAACCAATTTTTAATTACAAGCAGCTTCTTTCTTTCTTTCATGTAGCCTGAAAATCAAGTGGACTGCAAAAAAGTAAAAAGTGAACACACTGTAAAACAACTGTAAAATTGACCTACAGTCTGTGTTCAGATTTTTTTTTTACTCCAGGTTTACATATTTTAAGTGGAAGATTGATGACAGGCTACGTTCTGTGGATAGAACCTATGCTAATGAGGAACACAGGAGACCTCCCCTGGGTTTAGACAGCAAGCTGAATGAGAGAAGGCAACAGTGACTCCAAGCACAGTGGGTGCTGCCTGATTCTCCTGGAAATAGGTGTGTGCATATGCGAGTGAGGACCAACGGGTATAAATGTGCCTGTCTTTTGTCGATGGGTAAGCCGCCGATGTGTGTTTAAGTGGATATCCACTTTAGTATGTGTGTATAAACACAGACATATCTTCCCATCTTATTAAAGGAAAGGATTTGGTGTGATGTGGTGGCGGTGGGGGCAGTAGAAATATTAGACACAAATAAGGTCAAATCCACATTACCATGGTAACCCACCAGAAGAGACCAGCTGGTCCATCTGTTCCTCAGCTAACTTTGAGTCGGTTTCTCCCACACCTCATACCAGCTGCTGTTGTTATACTTATACAGGATCTGCGTGTTCACTCAAGCAGCAACATCCTGTGCTATGCAGTTTCACTGGGGTATAATTCTGAGGAATGTATTCATAAAATACAAAAAGAGCAAAAGAAAATATTCCTGGCTTGCATGCTTTTGTGGTGAAACGAAAGGTCAGACGAAATAAGGGTATTGTACTTTTCATTTTTGCTGAGAGGAGGAGAGTGTGACTTTTTGGAAGAGCAGGAGAGTTGTTTTGATACTGTATGTCAAGAATTCATTTTTCCTCAGTTACAAGGACAGATATCTTCATTTTAAGAAACACGTGGGGATCTAATTAGTAATTGAACACTGTCCAAGCACCTTTTTTTTGATATATATATTTTTTTTTTTACTAACCTACTCAGTCAGTATTTTAATGTGCATCCTATAGCAGAATTGTCAATTGTTCTCCAAGATGTTAAGAACAACATACCTTTCAAGCACAGTACTGAAAATCAATTGTAATAATACTCATGATATAGAAAGGAAAATATAAAATAATATAATAATTTATAAACTCATACAGAGGGTTCAACATATCTGAGACCACAGGTGAATATACCTCTATTTTGCAGCTGTTTCAAATTTAATTCAATATGTTTCATTACAAGTGATAATATCAGCTTAGGAATTTGAGTGACAAGTTGAATGTCTAAAAAATGGCAATAAATCTTGATTTGGTATGCCCTCATTTTTGTTTGATAACAGCAACACTCAAGCAGGTGTATGTGTAAGTGTGTTGTGCGGCTAAATTGTCTAACGTTACCATTAGCTTGGATTGTATGCCCACACGTCACAGCTATGCAAAACTCGTAAACCTGAAGGACGCTAAGATATGGTTGAAACTTTAAGACAGATTTGAAACCAACAAACAATTGCAGTGCGGATCTGTTTGCTTCTCTCCTGCTCTCTGTGCTCACATAAACTGCATTTTAATGCAGCCAATCTCCCAATAAAGCCTTATTTGTATATTTTCTCTGTTTCTATTGTCAGACAATGGAACAAGTCTGAAATAGTGACTAAAAGGCAGCCCATTAAGACAAATGCTAACCAGCAGTCACTTCGTAGCTATTTTCCAAGCTGTGGCTCTGCACTGCTAAAATACTGATTTAAAAACCGCATTTTAAAACATTGTCTGACAAACTCATCGCACATGAATTAAAAACAGTGGCTGTGCTGTGAATTCAGCGATATTTCCATGTCAAATGATTGTTTAAAGAGAAAGTTGGACGTGATAGAAAGTCCCAGCGTTCACAGCTGTGTGGTCAGCTGTTTTTCTCCACACTGTCAATCACAGATGCAGAGAGTTTTCTTCCTGTAAGGGGAGGGGACAGCGCCAGCTCATTGGTTTTCATAGTGAAACAGCCTATTTAGAAAAGCCCTAAACCCAGGTGTTATACACTTCTGCTAATGGAAGACTTGCATTAACTTGCTTAAAAGAGGCACAATATGAGACCTTTAATAACCAATGTTATCCCAGCATGTTCAGTATTTCAAAGAGCTTCTTGTGGGAATGGTTGCCTTTATTCAGTCTTCAAGTGCCCCCATAAATGTTCAATTGGGTTGGGGTCTGGTGACTGTGGAGTAAAGTGTATGTCAGTCAGCACTCCGTGGTCTGCTTTGGTCTTCAAGTAGTTCTCACGCAGGAAAATATAAAGACTATTCAACCACAACTGCTCAATTTCATTGCAAGTGGCAGACCTCCCAGGAACAAGCCTCTGTTGTGGAATTAAATAATATCATAACACAACTCTGGTTTCAAAAACCTGAGGTGAGGAGGTGTATCTTGTGCAAAAAGTGACACTGAAATAAAGTCCTTTTAAGATGTCCTTTTAATCCATGCGCTGACCTTTTCTACCCCAAAATTCTTCCACTCCTGCAGCGCAACGAGATCAGGGTCACAGTTGCATAACACGTCCGGCTGGAGTGTTTTCAGTCTCTATGTCAAATGGATATTTTTCTGGGTAATTTCTCACCGCGGCAGCCACTCTGATTATCATGTGAGTGTGGGGGGTCCAGAACCGAGGAGCTAATGAATTGCTTACATAAAGTCTTCTGCCAAGGTTGTCTCTCTCCGTCAGGATGTCTGGGAAAAAAAGCTCACTGCTCACTGGAGCGGGGCGCTCATAACATGAACGGGCTTTTGGAAGGGAGCGAAAGCAAACAAGAGAGGAGGAGAGCGAGGAAAGGGAGAACAGATGAGAGAAGGTAGAAGCAGGGAGAGCAGGGAGCAAGGGAAAAAGTTGAGAAAATAACAGATGGCAAGCTATACTGTCGCTGGCTGGCTGGGTGGGTGGATGGATGGATGAGAGGATGAGCGGGGGAGAGATGAGTGGATGGGTGGTTGGATTTAAACATTCTTAGATGTACGGTTGGATGATTTTAGCTCAGAGATGTCTGAAATGTGAGAAAACCATTTCTTGTCGTCACAATCGTTTCAGTGTTTCCTTCCAAATACAAAACAACGAGAGAATGAGACTAAGATGGCAGCCGGCCTGAAAATTATACAACAAATCTTCATGTGAATGACCAAACAGTTTTTCTTTGCGAGCCTAATTATGGTTGTCTCACTATAACCACTTATTAGGGCTCTTAAAGGACTAGTCTGGTGATCCGGTGAGCACATATTAATCTCAAAATAAAAATATCCCTCCAAAATATGCCCTATTCACTCCTTTTTAAACATTTGCCAAAAATAGGCAAGTGCTTCGAAGTTAATGTGTCTTTTTGTATGAAACTGTAGACCAATTTGTGAACTGTAAACTGTATACCAGTGCCGAGAAATGTACATCATGCAGTGGTAAAGATAATGTACAACGCCATGGAAAAAAAACTGAATCTGCTGACAGTATATGTTAATGTAAATAAACTGCCCTAAGCCGTAATAGCTACAGCTAATTATATACATAGACTTTCATGGACGCTGCCATCTGTCTAAGCAGATGAATATGCAGGACATGGCCCAAATAAACATTTCTTAAACCATCAGCTACTTTAACAGTTTTCTTTTTAACTACATCCACATGGAAATAATAAAAAAATCTGGTTTTGCAATTTAAATTATTCCCTTGACTTTTCAAAGAGTAGAAAAACCGCATGCTGTTGCCCTCTTGGCTTGTTCTGAGAAAAACTTTAACTGCAATCTATGCCACATTTCAACACACTTATGAAATATGCAAAACTGTCACATTCATCTTTTTGAAAAATGGAAAATCACAACATATTGTAGAATCTCATATAGGAGGGTTATGAGATTCGTATGATGCTGTGCTGGCTATTCTGCCACCTGCAGTTGGCTTCAGTCGGGTATTCTGTTGCTAGTGACACAGTCCCACACATTCTTGGAACCATCATCCTGCCTGACTGGGCAAATACTGACAGTCATCATTTGTTTACTCCCCAAATGCTGTTGTTAGAGCTTTATATGTGGGCAGGCTTTTATAACAGGGTTTTGTTATTGTTGATTTGTTATTGAATTTATTTATTTAGTTTTTTTTTTTTTCTATTGTCACGTTCCACTGAAGCTAGTGAGCTGCTATTGTTCAAAGTAACTGGTGAATTGACTGTTGTGTTTTTTACTTTTGATTCTTACTTTTGCTGACTGTATACATTTATTGAATTAAAAACTACTTTGCATTTTCTAGGAAAGAATTATACTGATCTTTTATTAGTGATACTTTGTTTCTTCTTGACATGTAACCCAGTGTAACTTTATGTGTATATACACCGATCAGGCATAACATTATGACCACCTGCCTAATATTGTGTTGGTCCCCCTTATGTGGTCAAAAATGCTCTAAACCATTGGGCATGGACAAGAGGACCTCTCAGGGTGTCCTATGGGGTCTGGCACCAGGACGTTGGCAGTGGATCCTTTGGGTACAAAATTGTTCCACTCCATCCTGTTGATGCTTGATCAGAATGGGGTCTAGGAAGTTTGGAGGTCAAATCAACATCTTGGGCAATTGTTATGTTTCTCAAGATGTTCTTGCCATGTGGTGGGGTGCATTTTCCTGTGGGGGTAGGCCAGTGACATTTGGGATTGCCATTTGCATGAGGGAGTGTGCTTGTTCTAGGACAATGTTTATTTGGTTGTCTAAGTCTCATCAACACGGATGCCAAAATCCAAGGTTTTCTAGCAGAACACCACATGATCAATGCTATTCACTTCCTCTGTCAGTGGTTTTGATGTTGTGGCTGATCGGTGTATATATACGATAGATGTAATGTCACTGTTACTGCACACATTTTTACAGTTCTGTAGGTCTAAATCTCCTCATTTTATGTTTTGTAATTTTTGTCATTGAATTTGCTGTCACACATCTTCATAGTTTCACAGTTGCTTGTAATAAAACCTTGAAAAACCATCCCGTCTTCAACCTTTATTAAGCAGATCAGTGGTGTTATTGGCCAGACCAATTGGAAGTTTCATGCTTAAATACAAGCAATGAAACAGTTACGGTTAAGTTTGTTTATTTTCAGCTTTTACCTCATTTGCTCCATATTTGGAATGTCAGTTTCTTAGTGAACTTGAAAATCTGGTACTGGTCCGTTCCCTGATTTTCCACCCACAGATATTGCCATGTGTGCTGACACTTGTAAACAAGCTTTGGGCACCACATCATTTAAGTAGGGGGGGATACCATGCTACAATCAGTTATAGCCAGAATT
>OMNN01006596.1:5719-28265 GCA_900302755.1 Chromis chromis
ATGCTATATATCATGCTTTGGTCTGTCTCAGTGAGAACTATTATCTGGTATTGAATCCCAAAATACCACAAATGCAGCAACAAAGCACATCAATTTACTGATTGGTCATTTCAGAGTAAAAGTCAATTGGACATGAACATGAACAGTTGTGTATATGCCTGGGTGCAAAACATGTCATTTCTGACTTGAGGCCAAAGGTCAACTCATAAATCTCTGCATTTTGTTTCCACTCAGATTTGATTCTGATGGGAAGTGGTGATTCGTATCTCTATTGTTTCATGATGCTGGTAGGGTCACGGGTATTCTTTGTCTCCTTTACACACAAAAAAGTTACACCTTCCGGATGCTTAGTGTCTGCAATGAACATGCCATTCCTCTGCCTCTCCAGTGAGTTTCTCCAACTCCAATGCCTTAGAAAGCAGCTGGCAATGGTAGTCGATGATCTCATCACTGGGAGACTTTATTGCATTCAAGTTCTGGTGTTCTGGTTGGAGATGCTTTCTAGTTCACAGCAGAACACAGCAAAGACTAATGTTGTCAGCTGCAGGACAAGACGGAGGAGTTGGATCTGTCCACAGGATGAGATCCACTGGAGAGGATGATGAATGACATGGAGAACGACCACAACAGCGACCTGGCCAGACTACAGGTAGGGAAACACGAGATTGGACAGGCTGGGACTGGCTGGTTAGAAGTGATACTTACAAATACATCCTTAATGATGCAATCTGTTCAATTCCTCTAAAAAGCAGATCATATGCCATCACTCACGATATAAAACCACCAGATCGCCCACCCATGTGCCAAAGCTTCCTTTGTCTTTGGAGCTCAAAACAATACTTTCTTGTAAGATGTCAGCCTCTCATTGATGAGTGGATGGATAGATTTCATTTCAGCTCTTTGTGTGCCACCCTTTTAGAGAAGGATAGGAGGGCTGAAAGACACACAGATTAGTCCTGACCCCACATATACCACACAATACTTGACAAATGGACATCTCTCACATGTCTGAGACACAATATGCTCATTGTCTGTCTGTTTCAGTCACACAATCTCCATACTCACAGCATATGTGCGCACACACAACACACACCTCCTATTCTCTCCGTGCTCGGAAACCTGCTAGCCTGCCAGCACTGGAAAACTTGGAAAAGATCATCTGCTAGAGTTCATCATGCCTCGAATATCCTTTTGGCAGCTCGTACGTTTGGAGAACAATCAAGATACTATTTCCAAACCGTTCCAGCGCACAGTGGGACGCATTATCTCATTTATAATCATGTGAATGATAGTGTACATGCAAATTACAGATCCAGTGTTGTGCCCGTTTCCATAGATTCTGTTTACCAATAAACAGAGCGAAGAGCCTTGAGTCTCACACCCAGCGAACTGCAGTTTGAAAGTTATGTCCCCAGATGTGATGTAGCCTCTCTCGTGGCTAATGTGGTAGGTTGCAAAAGACTCTAATCCGTAGCAGTAAAGTCCAAACCAAGTTTAAATGAAATCAGTCTCAAGAAATGTGCTGCTGAAACTCCACCATCAGTCACTTTGTCTTTTAAGGTGGTGGAACAAACACTTGTCTTTATTTAATATGCATAGATGCACCCGAGATTTATTACTAGAGACAAAAAACAACACATTTTATGGGTCGTGTAAAATAGAGGCACAAAAGCAAACCAAAGATTTCACCACCTAACTCTACTGACAAGTTCTTTTCCATATTTAGGGGCTGGTGTACCCTGCTGAGAGTAGTTGTTCCAGCAAGGCCTGACTGAATTCTGAATAGTGGAACTTTGTATTGGCAGAAGAAGGCAGAATGCTATGTGAGTTTCCTAAGAAACAGATCATTGGTGACTTGTGTTTGGGGAAATCCAGAGTAAATAGTGTTTACCTGTGAGTCAGGCTCCATGTAAGGGCTTGTCTTCCCATCTTCACTAACTGTTGGCGACCACACTCGCTCTCCTGTTCCCGATCTGAAAGACAATACCCATGAGAGAACGAGACCGAAAGTTAGATAAATCATATGCCATCCAACACCTGAGCAGTGAAGCGTGTCATCGTTTCTGCTGAGAAGTATGGATTTTTCTTTGCTGACCGGTTTTTCCACGGATGGTCGGTAAAAGTGAAACTACTTCTCAATGTGAATATCTAAAAAGAAACTAAAAAAAAGACGTGAAAGTAAACACTGTCTACTTTAATCCTCTTCAAATTACTGTAAGCTGGGAAAGATGTCAACTTTGACTTCAAATGATGTCCCATAGCTGTTATCTAATATTAGCAGTGCAGGTCCCCTCTATGTGCCAAAACACTCTCAGTGCTGCAGTTAATAAATCATACACTGTGCTGTTACCTTTGTATGTATGTGGATTTCTACATTTGGCAGGTTTTACATTTGGAATAGGATAAAGCTACTTTTCCGTACACCTCCCATTTTTACCAAGATAAAGTCATCAACACATCATAACTCCACTGCATGAACTATCGCTGGAAGGACACGCCACATTTGGGGCCATGGATTCTTCAAAAGAAATGATAACTGCATTACTGGTATCTGAGGCTTCCCCCTCCTGTTTAGATCACCAGTAATTGACTCCAGTTGCATATACTTACAGAAAGATACATGATTTATTGACTCAATGCAATGATAAAATACATTATTTACAGCACTGCTGAATGAGCCTACTGTGTACGCATCAGCAGGGGTCCACATAATTTATTTACTCCTTTTAAAAAGGAATAAAATAAAATGCGTTGTTGAAAAACCGGGTACACATTTCTCAGGCTGATAAAACAGTGTGATTCATTCCCATTGGCATGCTCACTCAAATTTCTATTTCACTTTCAAGTTTACACACTGAAGCAGTGTCATATAAAAGATGGAAAGGGGAATTCTCTGGTTCATCTGGCTTTTGTTGCCATAGCGTTGGCTGTTAAATGGGAAAGCATCCAGCTTCCAAAAGGGTAACACCAGGACACCACGCACAACAACAGCATGTGTGTGTGTGTGAGCTTTTCTTCACCCTCCTACCCTCCATTCATCCACACCTTCATCCACAGGGACATGAAAGCTATTAAACATGACTGCATGCATGAGTTGACCCCACAGAGGGGAGAGTCGATGTCTAAAGAGGTGAGGTCACTGGGCTGCAGCTGGCACAGTGTTGGCTGAGCTGAGGCAATGCTTCAGATATGAACCACGGAGGTGTTGCTATCAAGGAAGCTCTTATGAGGCGCCGAGCGTCTGGTGGATGAGCAACAGCTACTGCGTAGGATGAAACCCCCCCCCTTTCTTCTCTTCCCCTCCACCATTCAGGGACAGACAGCCTTCATGTTTTCAGATTGTTTGGTTGCAATGGTTACCGCACAAACAGCCTATTGAAAGTTCAGTGAGAAGAGGCCCATTTGCATTGACATTTTGAAAGTGCCAGACAGAAACACAGAATTTACCGTCCAGTCCATCCATAATAATGGAGTTTTGAAGGCATTTGAAGGCGTGAGTGGAAACTGTGACAGACAGATCAGTTTGGGATTTACAGCGTTACACTACGTTAGCGCTCATTAAAATGAGGGTCAGTCTGAAGAAGCGTGTCATTTTATGTCTTTAAAATCAAAAGAAGAAAAATATTCCACTTGAAACACAACTGCCTCACAGCTGAACTTTGGGCTGTTATTTCAGTTAGCAGGCTTCATCCTTGAACTGAATGTAATCTCTCACTCCAAATATTGATAAAAAAGGGGACAAAAGCTACTTCATGCCAGATTGGAAACTGTTTTGGCGTATCTGAAATGTAACATAAATAGCCACAGCAGAATGACACAGTCTGTTGCACACAAGTTTGATTAAGGACAATAGATTGTATTGTTATTTTCTGTTTTGCTTCCAGCATTGACTCTGTCTGAGAGATTGCCAAAGGGTGTATGGGGAAAGAATGCTACTACTGCTGCTAAACATTCATTAACCTGTTGATTGTCACTGCAACCCAGGTTTTCTTTCCACTACCTCTGTCTCTGTCTTAGGATAAATTCCTCCTAGTAAAACCTGCCTGGAAATACCATTTCAAAATTTCTGATAATGAGATCACCATGATCTGCAAGGCTATAGGAAACTAGACGTTTTCTATTAAAATGTAGTTTAAGATCGAGTGTCTTTACTTCTTCCTGCTCCAACTAATGCCAAAAAACACACTGAGAGGACTGATCGTCACGGCAGATCGATGCCTTCAGTTTCTTAATATAGAGTTACGAAAGGATAGGGTTGGAAATTGTAGCCTTTGACTCTTACCAACCAGCTCCACCTCTTTTTCATAACTGTATACACCAATGTCAAACAAAGGTTGAATTCAAAAGACAATAAAAAGATAAATAGTGAAGAGACCACACATGGGGAGCTAATTCTGAAATCCGTATTTTCATTTTGGTAAGCAGAACAGAACAATAAAAAGAAGATCACAAAATCTCCCATAAAAATTCAACATAAAAGAACCAATAAAAATGGGTTCATGACAAGAAGACATAAAAGTAAAAAAAACAAAACAAAAGGAAAACATATATATACAGAAAGTAGAGCAGACTCAGGTCAACACAATGATTTTTCCCATTTTTTCCTTTGGTCATATTTTCCCTTGCTTGACCTCCTCCTGCCAGGTTTAATTTCCTGATTGGGGAGATCTGGTTTTAGCAGCGGTGGATGAGTTTACTTTGGCTGCACGGGATCACCATGTTTCTAAGAGGAGCACAAGACAGAAAAACCAAGCACCCTCAAATTAAGATGTGGGTGATCACTGATCATTTCAGGGTTCACTTAAGAGTCTTGCCTCAGTGCCTCGCTCTATCAAACTCATCCAGAGAAGGCCGGCTTTCAGCTCTCTCATACATCAGACGCTACCGGAGCTGCTCCTGTGTTATTTTGCAATGTGAGAGTTTAAATGCTTTCTCCTTAGGGAGTAAGAGGAGACAATCACCTTTTAAAGAGCAGTTATGGAGGTCTCAGTGGCAGACCTCAGGGGGGTCATTTGGAAAAAAAATCCACATCTGGGTGCTGACTAGATCAATGCAAGAGGGGGAAAGGGCGGGGACATGGTCCTCTGTACCCTCAGTCCTTTCTTTCAGCAACACATCCTCTCAAACACCATTGATGCTGCATTTGTAACCACAAAAAAAGAGACTTTGAGAGCGCGTGAGAGGAATGACGAGATGAGGGGAGGCATCGTTGCTCGTACTGAAGGGGCGTGTAAGAGTTGGTTCCTTTGGAGGTTTCTTTTTTGTTTTTGTCCCAGCTGGAGTCCTGTGCTCCTTTGGTCCCATTCAGCCTCGTTCATAATTCCTCAGCCGTGAGTCACAGGTCGCGGAGTCAAAGCGAGACAGCAGGGGCAAATCCTCCACGAAAGGATCTCACTCTGTGTCTTTTCTCTGCCGGTTTTCTCCGATTCCATCCAAATCCTCGGCCCTGTTTCTTGTTTTGGTTTGACTCTCCAGATGATGATCAGATTTATATTTTTTCTCTCTGCTGGACTCAGATACATGCACTCATACTGCATGCATTATATATCCCCTAAAGCCCTGATCCTAGCCTTATGCATATCTAACCTTACCTTTATGTAACCTAAGTATCAAACACTAAAAAGACACTGATGAAGAACATGATGTGCCTGGAAGCTCTGAGATACCAGTACGTGAACTTTTGGACCTATTTGCTATTTATTCAACCAATGTTTTTGCATCTGTTTTGCAGAAACTCTTATGGGAAACATAAGTATAGAAATACAACATGCAAAAGATTTGTAGCTTTGCTTTAATGTTCTTCCACTGAAACCTTCTGCTGCCATACCAATAAAACAGAGATGAACAGAGTTTCATTTGTGATGCTCTATTGCTTCTGTATAAAGCAGTTCCAATGAAAACTCTTTATAGCGAGGTCTGTGGATTACTCTGCATAACCACAACTCTGAATGCTGCTGTTTTGGATATGTCCATTTTCATTGTTTTGAGAAGCACAAATTAAATTCCATTCAGCCTCATTGAACTGAAGTGGAAGCCAAACCCCAGAGATGCCAAATTTACAATTATATGCATGCTTACATGGCTGACAAATTACAGGAAAAAATCAACGGAAAGTGTCTTGGTAAGGTGTTGGGCCACCCTGTGCTGCCAGAACAATTGGCATTGATGCTACAAGACTCTTGGACTCTACTGGAGGGATGGAACTCCATTCTTCCAAAAGATATTCTCTCAGTTGATGTTTTGATGGTGGTGGTGGAGAGTCTGCTGTCCAATAAAGCGATCCAAAATCTCCCGTAGGTTTTTTATAAGGTCGAGATCTGGTGAAGGCCAAAGCATATCATTTTCATGCCCATCAAACTATTCAGTGATATAGTTGAATCAGGATAGAAAAGTTTCATTATAGGATAAAGATGATCCCTTGGAACAATTTTGCATTGATTTGCAGTGACCTTTTCCTCGAAAGGGACAAGTGGAAACAAATAATGTCAGCAAAAAGCCTCCAACTGTAGAACACAGCCACCAGATCCCATCACTGTAGGGATCAAACATTCGCTCATTTGTTGAGAGAATGGTCAAAATGACTCATCTGACCACTACACTAATGCCTATGGTTTTTGCACCACTGAACTCCCAAATGTGCATTCATTTTTTTCTAATAGAGGGTTACGCACTGCAACCCTCCTATAATATCTCCCTCTATGTGATTGTTGATGGACTGTTTGTGCTGACACAGTCTAATCACGTCTTGCTTTGACATACTCAGTCACCTGAGGAGGACATCATCAAATATGGACTGTTGACCACAGATTTAAACCCTCTTTACTAATGTGTCTCCCATAGATGTCACTTTAGTCACTGTCTTTATGACTGAAGCTCCTGCCATCTGTGCCCCAACAATGACCTCTCTTTCAAAGCCACTTACATCTGCATTTATTGTGTTTCTCCACTTATAACTTTGTGTTATTTTTGGTGAACTGACCTTCAAAGCTCTCAACCATCAGCAGTTTTCCTCCCATCCTGGACCTGATCCTAAAGTTTTTTTCCTACATTAAGTAAAATTGACATAAGAACAGCAGGGTGTCCATATTTCACAAGATTTTTTTCGAATCCAAGAACAAGACAGAGTAACACACACAGCGCAGGCATCATGACTCATTTTTCGGTACATTTAACTTGCCACCCCAGCACGACTCTTTCCGAACAGCCCGACCAGCACTGGAAACACACACACCCCAACCGCCATCATCATCCCTCTCTCAGGCTTCTGCAGCCACATGACTTTCTCCAATAAGCACTGGCAGAAGGAGGAAAACTGCAGGGAGGTGAAGGCGCCGGCATGGATGGGACGGAGGAGAAAAAGATGAAGAGGAGATATAAAAAGAAAAGTGGATTAGTAGAGTGGGATTTAAGGTTTGGAGTGGGAGGCAACAGGGTACATGGAGGTCAGAGACGAGGGAGGTAAGAGATGAAGATCCCAAACAAGCAGGAGAGAATTGAAAAGCGATGGGAAAGTTTCCTCCACAGCTGGTTCATGTATTCAAAGCATCTGTTTAGGTCTGAGGATATACAGACCAGGCAAAGCAGACATGACACACACTCCAATATGGGCCCCGTGTATCGGTCCAGGTTTTCTGACATTACAGTAAACTTGGCCATGTGGAGCGGGTGTCAGCCATTTTTCCTCCTTGGTGAGACGACACAGCTCCATTTGAAAATCGATGCCAGGAACTAAAAGAAACTAGTGAGGGTGTTTCACCTCACAGTGTAGCGTTGACAGGCCTGCATCAGCGGGGAGGCCTGATGGAAAATGGAAAGCTGTGTTTAAGTGTTGACCTCAGAGCACTTTTGTTTTCCCCTCCATGTCTTGCCTTCTTTCATTTTTAAAAAAAACTTTCCCTATGTTCTTTTTCTTCCTCACCAAATTATCTGCTTCATTCAATCGCTCATCTTACCTCTGTTTCTACCGACGTGAAACCATAAATAAACACACGAACACACATTTATTGAACTGTATGTTCCTTTTCTGCATGAATTTTCTTTTGTGGTGGTATATGGAGGGGTTGCAAATTCATGAAAACGTCTCAAAAAAATCATAGAAATTAAACAAATGAGAACACCTCCAGGACATGAGGGCTTTATATAAGTATTGCTATACCTTTACGATCACCACATGAACTAAGATTTATTGTAGATCATCATATTAACACATAGAGGGAGAGAAAAGTATTTGGAATAATGGCGTTGTCTCTGTTGCTCCAGTTGAGTTTCAGAGAATTGGAGGATCAATACCAAGTAGCATTGTAGTTTTGAAGGCTTTCTGTGGCCCAACACCTTACTAGAAAAAATAGACCAAGATCAGCAATCCATTAGTGTCTTGACATGCTAATATTGGCAGCTGAGGATGATGGGAAAGTCATTGGTTTTGCAGGTATTTGATTTTAAACCAAAGTGTTTGCAAAATTTAATTTCTGACCAACTAATGGCGCTAGATTGAGTCAAAGGATCACCAAAGCTACCACAATTCATCCTGAGAGAGACACAAATGTCTGCACCAAACTTTACAGACACATTTTCCTCGGTTTACTGAAAGATATTTTGGAAAATCCATAGTAAAAGGTAGACAAGTCAAAGCAGCAATTCTGGATTTTACACATATAAACATGGAATTTTCCTTTAATGACAGTATAAAAAATCCACACAAACGACTGGAGATGCCGGCTCATGTTTCATGATGCCTCTTTACGTCTTATTCAGCTTTCATGAGTTTCCCGGGGCACCTAACCAGAAACCCCCTTTGACGCTGAGCGCCCCTTTAAAATGCTCCATCACAGAAATTATGAAAAATGTGGGTTGTTAAAGTTATAAATGTGGACACTTTACAAAGAAACACTCTTGTGTTACACAAGACTTCAAGCTCAGATGCATCCAGTGTACTGTAATTTTGGTTCACAGCAGACGTGTAGACTCATATATTTGTCCATCGGCAGCAGCACCAAATTACAGGTCTCCTGTTTCTTGTGACTGTTTGGAGTATTTTATGGCATAGTCTTTTAATGAGGGCTGAGAACTGCTGTCCTCTGAAATATTATTTTCTAGTGAGTCAGCATGGGTTCTTCCAGTCCCTCCCATTGGTTTTTTGACTACAGAATCAATGGTTGCAATTAAATAATCCTCAGTTATTTCTGTAAGCCACAACCAAAGAGTGTTTCCAATAAATTAAAAACCCATATTTCACATGTCCTTCAGTGAACAACACACATATTCATCTTTTACATATAAACATGACATCCCTGTTGTCAGGATAAATAATCACAAAGGGCTTGAACAGACTGCCATGTGGCGTCTTTTTCACTGCTTATTTCTGGGAAAATTTTTTCAAGGCTGATTTCTGTCAAATATTTAGTTTAGCATTGTGCCTTCTGTGCATTTCTTGGTGGTAGCAGTCAAAACTGTGATCTTTAGTCCTGTTGATGAATGTGGGATTTCGTAGGTGGCTCTATTTTGTTTGTGGGATTAGTCATAGTGACTGTTGCTGTTTATTAACACAGGACATCCTGCATGGCTTTTTTCCTGGGAAGATTTTACAGTGCACCGGGTATTCAGGACACGGAAGGCGATGTTTTCATCACACTGGCTAAAGAACTGGACTACATAGCCTTGATTTATAACTAACTTTGTGTAAAAAAAAAAAAAGTCATATTCCTCCATAATACACAGCAGGAATATGCAAAGAATATTCCAAAGTAATGACCTCTATGTGAGTGAGGGAAACTGAGCTTTAACCGCACTGTCTGTTTAATTGAATTTCCAGCAATGCACTAAGCAGAAATTGCTGGCTGTAAAATAGCATTCTAGGCAAAGAAGCGACCATGTGGATTTCTCACTTGCTCTCTCTGATTCACTGCTAATCTACTTGGCTTTAACGTCCTCCTCGTGTCTCTTTTACTCTCTCATCATTGTTGCTCTTTTTCCTTTTCCTCATAATTCCCTGCATCATTCCCAGCACCCTTTTACCCTTTCAAATTTTCTCCATCTAGCCTTTTTCACGAAACAATCCTAAACTTTTAGATCAGTTTTTTTTAAATGCTTGGTTTCTTCTGCTTCTTCTATCTTCCCTCCTCTTCACCAGCACTTCATTTCAGCTCCGTGCACCGGAGCCAAAGGTACATGCCTATCTCTGGCAGACATGCCTTTCCCTCCTCCTGTCCAGCAGCAGTTCATACTGTAATTATTCAGCAAATATACTGCAGAAAGGTCACATTCCAGCAGCTAGCCTTGTCCGGCCTCTTGTTATAATACCTTGTGGCCAACTGTTATGTTGTCAGTTTAAATGGAAAATTAAGGAAGACAAATGGAGAGCATGGCTATATCTGCTCTCTTAGTGGTCGTTATAACTTAGAAGAATTATTTCAAAGCATGTAAGGTAAGTTTTGAATATCAACAACTGTCTTGTATTTTACCGTCATGCACATTACGTCAATTGAAATGATAGTCAGGATCCAATTTTGGTAATGATTAACGTGATAGATCTCCAGCGATGTGATGAAACAAGCAGATAAAGAAAGAACATGAAGCAACACATCACCTCTATGCTGCATATTCATCACTCTGAAGCCGTCCTGCTGTTTTATCACCCTAACATACCTCTTGCATTCTCTAATGTGTTCAGCAGTTTCGACTGCTTCGGGGGAACTTTAAGCTGAATCTGGGAACATTAGGATCCAAGTGGTTAAGTGTAGGAGCGCCCCGTTTCTTGTGCTCCTGCAGCTGTAGAGGAGCTCCTGCTACTTTATACATCCTTAAATAAATTTACAATCCCAATGTGGACAAACCACTTAGCGCTCAAGCGCTCAGCTTGATATATGGATGGATGGTTGTGACTTAAGGCTTGTGAGGTTGGAGGGGTTGTTGAATGCCAGTACTGTACTATGAAACATAAATATAGTCCACAAGAAGAAGAAAAATCTCTGTGAATACTCTCTTATCTGGCAGATTTAATTAGCCCAGGAGTGATTCTTACTCACACTGCACCCGTGAATCAACTTCACGCTTCAAATCATTACAGGAGAGTAAGACAGAGAGAGAAATTGAGAGAGACTCTGCTGCCCTAAAAGGAGAGAGCTGAAGCACCAGTTGGCAGTTTTCACTTGTAACTGAGGCCTGAAACCACACAGTGTTCTTCATCTGAGAGGACGGGATTCAGAGGTTGCCAGATTTGCTCTGCACTTTCCAGTGTTCTGGCAACCCAAGTAACCATCTAATAGAAATGCGGGAAGCAACTGACATTTGAGTTTTTCCTTGCTTAGCCCCTCATCCCACCTCTACCCCCCTCTGTCATTAACTGTTTAGATGGATGACTTCTATTCCGCTATGCTGACAGGAACATGCTGCTCCCGTCCTCCGCTCGAGGTCACATCATACATCCTCACATACTAAAATGGTGCACCAGTCTGAAGGGGTGGAAGGTAATTTTCCAGCTCATGAACTGGTAAAATGCACAATATCGACCTGTGAAGTCCATTTGAAAAGGTCACTCTCTGACTCACTGTATGTACAAGGCTCATTGATTTTGACGGCACTCTGTAGGAGCAGCGAGTAGATCATTTAAACCGTCATAAACCTGTCATCTGTCACTATGACTCGACTGTGCCAGGCTGAACAGACCCACCAGAAATAGAAACAATATGTGTTCCTGGACGAGAGGCAGTAAATGACCTTAGTCATAAAAAAAAAAAAAACCTGTCAAGTCTTTCAACTCAATTCACTTAATGAGCCTCAGAGCAAAAACCATGAGTGGCCTCTGCTGAGGGTCAAAGCGGTGATGACTGATTAGAAAATGACTAATGCTCAACATATCCTGATATCAACTTATTCCGAATGTTAAAATTCCCATAAGGTCATCCTCCATGGAAACTACGCTGAATGTGCAGTGTGTCACATATGCTGAGGCTTAACAAGCGACTAACTGGGGTGTTTGTCAGTGTCTTCCAACATGGTGCACTTATGATTGATCTTCAGGATTATGACGACTGACAAAGATTGCTAATATCAGTATTTTCTGATTTGCAATGCCTGTGATTCAAGTAAAGCAACCAAAACTACATGGTCAGAGTTTTGGAAAGATTCTAGTTGTGGTTACACTCAGCCATTAATTCTGTCTTTCTTCCTAACTGTGTGTTCAGACAGAAAGCAGCTTCTTAAAGAGAGTATTTTCTGGTTTCATTTTTTTTTAGACTAAAAAACTAATCAAGAAATGAATTGACCAATTAACCCACTAAACCCCAAAGTTTCTCTGTGTTTTTTTGCTCCTGTCACATTCTTACTCATTTTTCACTTTTCACTGCGATAGAAAGTCCTGCACTTCTATGGAAACAGCACAATCATGGCTAGAAGCAGAGAAAACTCAAAACTCAGTGCAGCATAACAAAGTTATAATGCCAGAAATGGTAGAAAAGCCTCAAGTTGAATTTCTTTGATTATTTATTTTACAAAAATGGAAAAAATCTACAACAATCAACATGTACAACATTTTTACAAGTGTCCAAATGTGTTACCAATACTAGAAAATAATTGTGACCCCACATATTGTCGAAGTTTTTCTGCTTATATTTTTGTTTCTATACTTGTCTCCTGTCTACTCTGTGTATACACAGCCTGCAGTTCAGCCGAGTCAGTCAAGATTTCTCAATTGTGCCAAGGATTTGGCCATTTTTCCTGATGGAACCATACAACACCCTTGATATGATCAAGGGCTGCCGGAAAGCAGAAAATCTGATAAGTGTTTTTACTTTTACAGTTTCTGGCTCTGATAAATTGTGCAATTTTGGTGATTTTTTTAAAGATAACATTGCATTCAAATCTGCAAGGGGGCTTTGGGGTTCAGAGGGTTAATAAGCAATGAAAATTATCATCCATCGCTGCCAAACTTGTCAGGAAAATGTAAACATACCGTAGGTCAATTTAATGTCTAGACCGCATGAGCAAAGCTGTCATTTTGTCTCATGTTTCCATACCTGGTGATGCTGAGTGAGAGTTGCTGAGTGCAGTTTTTGATCCTGTTCTGAGCCTCCATGTGTGTCATGTGCTCTGTGCTGTCGCCGTTGATCGCCAGGATGGTGTCGCCTGGACACAGGTCACCTTGGGCGGCCTTGCTGCCAGGTGTTACCTAAAGATAACATTCACACACACACACACACATACCGATCCAAGCACACCCAAGAAAAGAAAAGAAAGAGCTGTTATAAGTGGTGTCAAACTGTCTGTGTGAGAGAAAGAAAAAAGGAGGAAAAAGAAAAAGAGTACTAGCGTGGGAGTGTCAACACAGAGGCCAAATTCAACAAAAGCACCTCTCTTTTGATTTATGCGATATTGCCTTAGGCAGCGCTCTAGGTTTACGCTTTCAAAAGCCAGCAACAATGACACTGGGAAGTGAGAGGCCACTCAGCCTTGGAGGTGGTGAAGTATCTCGAAAAGAACAGGAACATTATTGTATGTCTGGCCTTTTGAAAGTCACCAAAAAACTAACCATGTGCAATTTTATGATCACTCAGCAATTGCATCATTCTAAACCCGTATAGAATGAGTTCAAGTCCAGGAGTTGAGCTACTTTGAACCAAGCTTGCATACAAACCTTGAACATTCACAACTGTGTCTGTGTAATGTTTGGTTCATTTGCAAGCATCTGCTCAACAAATACATATATTTTTTGATTAGTCTTGGTCTTCTTTTGGTTCTGTAAAACACATGTCCACATCGCTTTAATTTGGAAGACCGTCACTGAGTGGTTAGACGGAGCAAGTTCCTCTCTGTGATCTTTCATTCCTGAAACACTGTGGACATTTGAGCCCCTCAGGGAGGCAGAGGGGTGAGGTGGTGAGGAGTAAGGGGGGAGGGCGGGTGTCCCAGTGGGTATGTTTCACCTTCACATACATACCAAGCAACATATGATGTCAATTTTCCATTATTACGCACACACGTCCCCGATGTCCCTGTTATTTCCAGGCCTGCTTCTGACTGATCTTACAGTTTTGGCTGATATAAATAAGAAGAAACTGCCAATTATTTCCTCCACAGTAAAACAGTCACTTGTCATATGGGAAGCTAAGGAGCAAAATACTCTTTGATAGCCGTAAAGCAGAAATCTGAACAACTGTCATCATGTCTCCGGTCTTCTTTGTGTGCTCTGTGCACTATCAAGTAATGACATTTATGACTATTAGCTGTCTGTATTTTATTTTCTGCAGCTGGATGCAATTTCTTTAGTCACACAGTTTTTTTTTAGGGAAACACTGAGCAATAATCTCTGGCATTTTCATATCATCCAAAGAGCAGGAGGTGCTTCTTTTAGTTGCAGAAGATTAATGACACAATATTTAGTTCCCAGTCTAAGCAAATGGTCCAAACTGAGGCCATCAACTCTGAATTTCCATAAACAGAAGCATGACCAGTGATAGCTAACTAGCTGCAAATTCAGAGAAAAGAGCACCACATTCTTATTAGTTTCACTATCTATTAATCAGGTAAATGTTTCCTCTACAAACTGCTCAGTTAATAAAATGATGGTGCCCACAACCCAAAGCGACATCTTTAAAGTGCTT
Source organism: Chromis chromis (assembly GCA_900302755.1). Classification (NCBI taxonomy): domain Eukaryota; kingdom Metazoa; phylum Chordata; class Actinopteri; family Pomacentridae; genus Chromis; species Chromis chromis. Next base: position 20,317 of record OMNN01006596.1, read on the forward strand.
GTTTTACCAACTAGAGGTCCAAACCTGAAAGATACTCCATTTTCAATCAATCAAATAAAAACTAGCATCAAATCATCTCATTTTAAAGGTTGCAACTACATTTCTTTTGGTATTATTGCTTGAAAAAAAACAGACATAACTTCTCAGTGATCATGACTGCAGGATAATTTTCTGCGTTTTTAACAAATCTGAACCAGTTAAGTTCAGATTCCAGCACTTTGCCACATGTCTGAGAGCTAAAAGGCTAAAATGACTACTTGTATCCATGAATACACAGGGAGAAGAAGATTTAGGATGATTTTAAAGTTAATTAACCCCTTGTATGTCAAGTGTCTGTGATTAATCTCTGCCCCATCATCCAAGTTCTGACTTGTACCACTTTCAGAGCCACCCACTGCCTCACCCCACACCATCTTAGAATGCCTACTGCCTCCACAACCGTGCATCTTCAGATATATTGTATTTAAAACAGTAAAGTCTGACTACACACAGGTATTGGTAATCTGTTTCAAGCTAAATTAGGATATGATTGGTTAAAAGTCTGGGATCCAAAGAGAGAAGAGAGAGAAGCTGCTTGTAAAGGGGAAGCAGCCTCGCTAACTGGGAACAGCGTTTTAAGAGCAAAGGCACACAAGTTCACGCTCCATGAAGCACTAATAGCTGAGTCGTGTGGTTCAGATGTGGAATTCCTAATTTACAGCCTCTGACCGCCTCCATGTCCCTGACTCAGTTCCGGTAAACTGAGAGGTCACTGTGGGGAGTATGTTGAAGTTTGTGTGTCTGTTTTTGTGTGCGAGTCTCTGGGAAAAGCAAACCCACCTAAACTCACTGTATTCATCAGCTGCACTTGCAGAAATCTCGCGTAAACAACTTGGCAGGTATAATTTAAGTTGTGTAAATTAAAGATTGAACCTTTCAGAGAAGCAAAAGCATGAATAAAGCTTTTTTCCGGGGGTGGGATCTGTTGACAGTCACTAACTGGAGGGTGTAGTTTACCCCCATGATTTAGCACGACCTCCCCAGTGAGACTGCATTCTGAATGTTTGTGTGTGTCTTGGTTTTGTGCCTGGGTTGTGTCATAGTGGAACAAAGTTCATGCACCCCCCAACACACACAGTGTAAGTAATATCACCTCAGGGTCAGGTCATGCAGAGTGGTGCATGTACCACACACACACACACACACACGCACACAACACACACATTCACACAAGCACACAGTGGTATGCCAAGTACCACAATGGCATGACTGAGGTCGACACTAGAGGACAAACATTCCCGTCTGTTAGGAAATGTAAGGATGATGTAGAGTTATGCGGCTCAGACTTAATTATAATCTGCTATATTTACACTGTGCATGTAGCGTGACGTCATGACTTAAATCTATAGAGCTTTAAGGATGATTGTAATTTTCTAATTAGCTTTTTACTCTACGGCCTCAGTAAGCAGCTTTTAAAGACCACACCAGCAATTTGTTTATCCTTAGCATTTTATTTTTGTCTCCCTACTCACATGAAACCCCTGGTAGTAACAAAAGCTAAACAATCCAGTTCCACTTGCTGCATTTGTTGGCTGACATAAGAAACAAAGTATCTGTCTCTAAAATGAAAGGTCAATCTCATGCCTTGTATCTGTAGTTAATAAAGAGTTGCAATGGAACCAGACACTGTATAAAAAAGATGGACGCAGTGGCCTTGATGTCACCCACTGGTTTGTGGACCACAGTTTTGAGTTTAGCATATGATATGATGATATGGTAGCGACCTCGCTCTAAAACATACCCCGCATTATCGTCTATTTTGCTCTAAATGGGAGCATAATTTATAAAATAAACATCATTCTTGATACAATAAGTCTTTAAACTAGCAATTGAGACCATAAACCTATTAAAAAAATGTTAACTGAGATAACAAATCAAAGGAAAAATAGGGTCATAGTTTCTCATAGATTTCTATATAATCTGACTTCTTTTTGTAACCAGAGGAGTCGCCCCCTGCTGGCCACTAGAGAGAATGCAGGTTTAAGGCACTTCTGCATTTGGCTTCACTTTTCAGACCCAGATACAGTCTGTGAATGGAACCAAAGTTGTTGAGAATGATGACAAGTGGTTTCTAGACCACTGTGGAGGGTAATAAAATACAATACATTCAACAGAACAATCCATGTTAGTGTCATTTGGTATAAATTCTGATCTCATTTTCACCCAGCTACTTTCAATGCCAGCAGATATGCAGAGAATTTGTTCAAACAAACACAACATAGGTGATTTTTTGTTATCTAGTGTTGGTATTCAATAAATTAAGTAAGATGACTACTATCATTCAGCTATCATGTCAGTTGAAACTGCAGATATACCAAGAATTCCACATAACCTGCTCTCTTTGCTAATAAAAACATGACACAAAAGTATTACTATTAAAGACTGTTACAACCTCAGGCAATTACTCTGACATGTGTTGATATAATGTAAGTCAAAGTCGAGATAAAGACATTTTTCACAGCACCAAGGTCACCTAATGTGTGCAGGCATCAGACTGGCAGCCATGGCGGTGCAGAAAACAACTTCAGCAACTGGTTATTAGGCAATCTAAACAGTTACTTCATTTCCATATGGAGCCGCTCCACAAACAGTGACACAGTTAAATGCTAACAGATAGAGCGGTTAGCAAATGACAGCCTCATGTCACACAGAGTCATCATGTGGCAGCGCTGAGGCTCGGCGAATATGTGCTGAAGTGTGGTTTCGCTGAGGAACAGAGAGGCTGGGAACCCGGCAAAGAAACAAATGCGAGCGTGTGACTGTTTGTGTGTGCGGATACGCTACGTGCTGTAGTTGGATGAACACTTTCACTCAAGTGTGACATCAGCCTCGGGGCAAAGTATTGTGACACGTCATTATTGTTTTTGAAGACGGTCTCATTTATCTAGATCAAGACCTAAACCATAAACCATGTGCTTGAGAACAGCTTCGGATCTGCTCATACATTTCTGTAAGGACACTAAAAAGTAGTGCAAAAAATGTTAATGTTGGTATGAGTCAGCATTATTTAATTCAGGGGCATTTAAATGTACCTTTCTTCTCTCTTTTTTGAATATGGACGCACACACATGTATAGCTGCCTTCTCAGACTGCGTGTTTCAAAATCATTAGTCAGAGATCAGGCTCATACTAGACATCAAATTGTGTATTTAAGAGCTGACTCACTAAAAAATAGCAGCTTCAATACTCCTGAAACAGCAGTTATGTTTAATCTAAACACCTACAATAAAACTCTCAACCTAAGCTGGTTGTCTAAGCGTCTCTTGGCTTGCGAATCACCACATCAGCACTTACTGCTTGATTATATCCAAGCTTTAAGCGAGAAGAACGCGCCACTTTCAAATGTTCTCATGCACGAATCCCACAGAGGCTCTTTCTGCTGGGTGGGAGCTCGGAGTCGCACGTCTCAGCAACAGACAGAATCATTCCTGGCACTGCGTCAGACTCCTTTGTTTTCTTGTTGGACCTGCGATAGGAACCATGGCTATGACCTTGGCGACGCTTTGGAAAGCCAATACACAGCCTGGGGCGTCAGGTTCTGACTGGTGCACGTTAAATCACACTCAAACAAAGAGACGGAATCTGCCAAGAGCAATAAGCAACGTGCTGATGATTAAACATGTGGGGTTTCGATTTTTAATGAGAACACGGGGAAATGGGAGAGTCACTTGGGCTTAATCGCAGCTTGTAATGTGTTCACGTACATCCTGGATGAACACGATCTTACACATCAGCATTAGTCATCAGTAAGTGTGAGGCAGTCCCTGTAAATCTGATTTGTAAGCAGATTAGTAATATTCCTGACAGGCTTTTACACATGTGGTGTGTTTTCCATGAACTTTCTCTATGTCTTATTCATAATGTGATGCTTCAACATCAGAAGAATCCCATATTAGATACAGAACAGGCTTGAAACAAACATGCTTGTTGAGAGCATGAGAGGAAAAAACACTCATTCCGTGACCCGAGAGAACATTGCGAGTCAAACTGCGAGGCTGTTTACAAATGTAAGTGAAACAAATTGATGTTTTCCTCATGGTCTTCATATGGAAGCAAGTTCTGCAAAGCTGTAATCACTCAACTGTCTGGGGATGTTTTCTGGTGTTCTGGTGTTAAAAGACAAGTAATGCTCATCTCTGCTCGCACAACTGTGACACAGATTATCGCTTTTATGCATGAGATGAGCAGGAAAAGCTCAGCAACAACTCAAGGACTTGCATTGTCCCTCTTCGCTCTACCGTTTCGAAAACTCCGCAGCTTCTCTGACAACAGGAAATTCTTCGAGAGAGTACCATCTGTTATCCTTCGCTCAGTTTGTTGTAGGAGATGCAGCATCTATAATTCTCGCCAGGAGTAAAAAGAAGCAGGCAGACAGCAGCCTAAAGCCGACTATTATAACCAGCAATGTCCGAGGAACAGCCCATGTGGCTTTAGGTCACATGTCCCATCTCTGGTATGTGGCAGAGACGGACGTACTGAGAGATTAAAGGGTACAAAGGACATGGAGTTCATCGGATGCATAACTGCTAATGCACTCAGAGTTAGTTTGTTCTTGATTTATGTTCGGTGATTCCAATGTACTCATAAAAATCAGGAATGGTGGAACAATATGAGGTCATGCTCCGTGAAATTCCAGACATGCCAGGAAGAAATATTAATTAGTGGAATGTGTATAGCATAAAAGAGATGTACAGATAAGACTTCCCTCTCTGCATCTCAGACTTGAAGCCACAAACATTAACCGTGAGCATAGAAAGTGACCAGCTCCAGTTTATCCTGCTCTCATAATGCATTACTCTGCCAAGGGGTGGACTTTGATCCCATTCAGATGGAAACACAAAAGAAATCCATACGCTGAGTGTAACTAGATTTCTTAATGTACACTGTATACAATGAGCTGCAGATGGTGTAGATAAACAGTTGCTCCATGGCCCCTTTATCAAGGCTTGGCCTTTGAGTTCTGATGTGTTGATCTTATTTTTGCTGAAAAAGTAGAATTGGATGATCAATTTCTTCTTCTGCTGATTGTAGATTGTGTTTTTTGTGATAGAAACTACAGACTTTTGGATTCAGGACTGTCAGCCAGGAAAAGCAAGCAATCTGTAGACTTCAAATTGGGTTTTGGAAAATCAGATGTTTCTTACATTTTATAGACTCACCAATTAATCTATCAGTGACAATTGCAGCGAAGCTCATAAAAAGACTTTCTGCTTAGGGCTGAAACATAAGTGTTTTAGTATTTGCCAAGAGTAATTGAGTGTGCATGAAAAAGAAGAAAATTGTAGATCATTTTAAAGCAATTTCTGACAGATTATATCATTAAATGACAGAAAACTATTTATAATCAATTAAATGTTTGAATCATCCACGAGCATAAATGCTTTTCTGCGTTTTAGCTCATTGTAAACAGAATATCTTTGGATATTGAACATCTGGTTGGCTGGACGACTTCAAACTATTTGAAGACAGCAACTTGAGGTTTGGGTAACTGGGGAAAATACTTCAACTTGTGCAAATTTCTAAATTGTCTGAAAGCGACACAAACCATTTTCCAGACTCTGCACAGCACGATGAACATAAAGGTGTCAGAAGCTGGACAGTGACTCTGTGCGCTGCTCCGATCATTATTTATCCAACGCTCGGTTGTGAATTCCCTTCCACAAGACGACTGTTTGCCAGTTGGCAGGACTGACAAGTGTCCTGCGTCACCTTCTGTCTGGAAGTCAGTTTGACATCCATTTACAAAAGGGCTTATACCACAACTGCCACATTCAACGCATCCCCTCTAAATGCTTCTGCAGTTATATCAGCAATTTTATACGTTTCTGTGTCTCAGCCACTCAATCTATCTCATTCACTCGCAGCCAGTTAACAAGCCGACCCACCATGCGCACACAGACGCACTATCAGGGCAAATGTTTCCAGAGTCAAACAGACACACCATTAGCTGGCTCAGGCCCTAATGGGCTGGCAGGGGACTAATGGGCTTATCCTGGAACATTATCACCTTAAGCAAAGAACCAGCTGCAGCCATCACAACTTGTTTTTTGGTATTTACAACTTTCACTGTCTCAGTGCAGGTGTTTCATGGCATTCAGTTTTATATGTGCAGAAAGAGGAGGGGAGGAGATCTTCCAGCCACGCAAAGGAGAGGTATTACTGGAAGGATTGTGCAAAGTCCCGTAAAACTCAATAACAACTACCATTTTGGTCTCATCTTAAGCCTCCTCTTGTTCTCTTGACCAGCTTTGCAGATCCAGCAGACACACCACTACCATTTAGACAGTTTCTGGCTTGTGCAAGGCTTACATGATGCTAAAATGCCCCCCAGAGAGGCATTTTGGATTGAGTAAGACATAAACTATCCTTCTCTGAAACACTCTCACAAATGCATTCGTCCTCTCTCTCTCTCTCTGTCTCTCTGTATCTCTTTCTTTGTCGCTATTCAACACATTCTAATTGCTGTCTTGGGCATGCACTGTGCAGCAAGAATGCAAGAAGCATGTGATGAATTGTGAACCGAGGAGATACTCCAGTATATCAGCAGCAATGAATCACATCATGCACCAAACTCAGAATTCGACCAGCTCCCATGAGCCGAAGTGAGAGGATTCCATTCCCACATTTCTACTTTTTTTTTTTTTTAAATCACCTCTTCTTGAATTTGATCTTGATTTATTCACTGACATAAATCAGACTAACAGACACCAAGAATAAACACTTATAAAGTTCTGGCAGTAAAACACATTTTGTCTTGTCAGCTGATGTTTCAGAGCAGGTGACGTCAACTGGACATTGAACTGCTCTGTAACGGCTGGTAGAAAGCAGTTAGTCTTTAAGAGGTAGTGTAATGCTCAGACTTTCTGCCAGAAAAACTGTATTTATGCCTCTGACATGACATATTTTGCTAAATATGCATTCATCTCAACAGCTGCTTCCTTGCCTAATTTTCAAGCCAAGATTTTGGAATTAGCCAAAAAATCCCCTATTTACTCTTGCAAGCGGTGCTTCCATGTGAGCGCTGGTTTTTTATTGCTATCTTTGCTATGTAACTATCTGTACAAAGTAACCTGTAATCAATTTTTACTGATGCCATCATCGCTGAGTTATGCAACTTTCACAATGCAGAAGAACTTCCCTGTGCATGTCATGCTTTTAATATGCAAGCATGTACGGATGAAGCCGGTGATACTGAAACTGCAACTTGCATGCTGAACAAATTATTGAAAGAGTTAGGTATGCTTCACAAAAGCCTGAGATGCCCTTAAGCTACACAATGCAATATTTTGAGTTTAAAAGCTGTACAATGCAAGAAAGCTGTGATAGATTCAAGAAAGCTGTGATAGATTCTCTCCTTTTTCAAACGAATCTTGGTTTCAGGCACAGTCTCTGCTAGAATCTCTACTCCCTGCACAGAGAGAGTCAAACTGAAACATGAAGATCAAGCATAAATGCACTGTTCTGCCCACAGAAAGCTGGATCCTTCCAAGAGTGTGGAGTTCACTGATGTCATGTTCTGGGTTTTTAAAGCTGTAAAATTCAGATGCCTCTGACTGTGATTTGGAAGAGTCGAAGGTGCCAAGTTAGCAAGTGAGTCTCACTAATGTGAGAATGAAGACACCATAAACCCACAGTCATATATCTGTCATGACTGTTGCACCCAAGCATGAGTCGCAGCATGCCACCTGATTGCATCACAACATTTAGTGATAGGTTTGTTGTTTTTTTTTAAAAAAACACAGAGAGCACTTCAGGTGACCATCAGGGGTTCGTCTGCTTGCCTCACAGTGGTTAATCGCTCGCTGTAAATCTAAAAATTACACCTCCAGCTTGAAGTGCCGGAGCCCTGTAGTTAAAGGGTCGGTTTGGGGCCGGTGATACAGCTGAGCACAACACCTGGAATCCCTCAG
>OMNN01006602.1:2959-14047 GCA_900302755.1 Chromis chromis
GGTAAACTTTCTTTGAAACCTATATTCATACAAAACCATCCAAATATGGCATTTAATTAGGACTCCTGTCTACATTACAACACTAACATATTTATATACATCAGTGTGTTTCTCAAAAGTATTAAAATTCAACAAAATATGCAGATATTTCACAAATGTTTGAGAAATCTAACATATACATACATGCATGCATAAACACATAGAGACAGTGTGTGCTAGTAACAGCATTTAACTTTTTTTCCCCTCTTGTCTGCATTTTTTCTTGCAGCCAAGTACTTTAATACTTAGTGCGTGACCATCACCGGCCCTCCCTAGAATCTAAACTGACATTTTTTATTAGGTTTCCCTATTATGAGCCAGGGAGGGCAGTGCTGCACCGTAGTGATCTGAGGGAGAAACAAAGGCTAGACAGGACGAGACAAGACGAATGGGGGAGGGAACAGGCAGGCAGTGCTATTAGAATTGAAGTGTGTGTGTTTGGTGAATTGAAGAGTGCTGTGTTATTTCCAAGTACCAACTCCACATAAAAAATAAAATAAAAATTAAGACAGAAATAGGAAATCAGACCCAAAAAAGAAACGGTATTGAGTGCCATATTCGTGGATGTCCTGAAGGTATAGAGTTGGCCGACCGAGGATACAGGTGAAAAGAGGGCATGAGTTTAGTGTAGAGTCTCTGGAGAGAGACTCAGCACATTCTGGAGGGTCCCAACCTTTCCCGACAATGGGACTCAACAGGAGCTGGTAAGCCCTGATCAGCATGCAAGTGTGATGGACCCCAAAGCCCAGAGCAGCCAGCACGGCACAGCAGGGCACAGCAGTAACAGCATTTAACAATGGCAGCAATTTGCATACATGGTAGCCACAATTTTATTCCTGGCAGTGTAAAGAACACTTGAAACTGAAACTGCATTTATACGTTCCTTGGAATCAGCTCAAAGATGTCAAGCACAATACTAATAGACAAACATGAACAGAGGAGACTGGCAACAACAACAGAGATCATCAGCACTGAAGGAGGTGAGAGGACCAGTGATGGGAACAAAGACTGTGGCAGAAGACAAAGGAAATAACAAGCTCGCAATGTCTGCTGTTCACTTTTTTCCAGTCAAACTTCAAGAAATGGCAAAAGCTACTCTCATGCTGTTAGAGCTTTGTGGGTTAAGGGTCAAGTAATTAACACAGTCTGTTTGTCAACCTGCAGAGTTTGCCAGTTAGCCTCCCACCAACACAGACTGTCATAACGCCAAATACTCAAAGAGCCATCTCGCACACAGAAGAAAGTTTAGGAGAGGTTCCACTCCTGACACTGTGCAAGAACAGTCAGCACGTAATGGTTAAGTATTAGCATGCAGGTTGCTGTGGGCTGAGCCGACAGGTTAGGCAGCCGAGCCAATAAAGTCTGAAAAGCAAACACTGTGAAATAGAATTGTAAAGAGTAGAGAACAAATGTTACCAATGTCACAATGCATATATGTTTAATAAGTTAAAAGTCTTTGGTGGAATTGTGTCTAAGTTCAAGTCAGATTAATTGGCTAAGCTAATAATCACATCATTTTAGAGCCATTTTGTAGTAGATATCACCTAAAATTATGACCGTAAACCATGTGCATTATTAAAGAGCATTTCATGTTGTGCTCCACAAGGAATATACTGTCATCATGTGGCTCAGAGGTATCAGCATTCACACATTCGTTCTTACCTGGGAATACCTGGACTAGGTTCAAAGTAGTCGAGCACCACACTTATTGACAAACTGGAAACTGACAACAAGAACAGAGATCATCTGCACTGAGGGAGCTGGTAGGATCAGTGATAGCCAAAAAAAGACTGGTTGAATGGAGGCCAAAAAAAAGTTGTTGTTTTTTGTTTTGTTTTTTAACAAAATAGAAAACAGCTGATGAATGTATTTTTTTCTGTCATGGGGTGGCATGGCAGTTGCAGAGACCTTGTTGTAGTGTTGAATATTGGGTCACTTATATTGGGCAGCATTACCATTATTAGTATTATATGCTCCTCCGGTGCTTTCTGGATATGCCAAGCCAGACTGACTTAGAAATCTTCCAGCCTACCTGCACTGGATCAAGGACCTTCTGACCACCTGCCCCCATTCAGTTAGAACAGACCTTCCCCTCTCCTCCACCATCACTCTCAGCACCGGCTCCCCACAGGGCTGCTTGCTGAGCTCCATCCCCTACTCAGTGTACACATACGACTGTGCCACCATTCATCACAGTAGTACCATCAACAACTTTGCGAACGCATGGTTGGACTTATCTCAGGAGGAGACAAGTCAGACTACAGGGATGAAGTTTAAAGACAGACAGTGGGACAATCTGGTATTGAACTCTGCAAAAACAAAATCTCCGGGACTACCAACACCACTACAGTAGTGAAGAAGGCAGAGCTTCACTTCCTGGGGATGATTAGAAAATATAACAGGCAAGAGAAACTACTGGTGTCTTTCTACCTCTGCTTGAGGATCATCAACACTGCCCAGAAGATCTTCAGCTGCTCACTACATATCAGCTCTTGCTGCCTTCAGGTCCATCAGACTGAACACTGCCAAACACTAACACAAACTGTCTGGACCTGAGTGACTATGAAAAAATATACATTCCAGCTGTACCCTGGGTGTATATACTGAACCTGCACATATGTTTACATAAAACTGCATCTTTTATGTATGTTTTCTGTATTATTCATAATGCACTACTATAGGCCTTGTATGTAATTATTTAGCAATGTGCAATATCCAGAAGAGCGCTAGTGTTATAGTGATCCTACTAAACTTACTTACTAATTAACCTCTTTACTGCAATGAGCAATCTCACTGTTTTCAAAGGATTACACTTGGATTTCTGTACAATAATATTTGTATTATCTAAATTTTTTTGCTAACTGTTAACTGGTTGTGTTAATGCACTGACAGGATTGTGGCTAAATTCCGTTATACACTGTGCAGTAACAGTAAAAAGGAAGTCCAATTCAATTCCACACTATGACAAATGTCTAAATTAAAGAACACTCGACTGGCGTTCAGTGGCAGCAGTTATTGAAAGGACAGACACTACATGCTTGAGTGCCAGCCATGCAAATAAACAATTTCCGTTCAGTTTTCACTCGGTGAATCTCTTCCTTTCTGCCTTTCTCTGTATCCCTTGGCTTTTCACTTATAGGCCATGACCCCTCCCCACAGCTCTTTCCTCCTGCCTGCTGTGTCATACTATGCTGTGCAGGTGTCTCGTAACCTCCCAGAGCTCCCAGCTGTACAGAATGTCAAAGACCTTTTTTAATTCACACCAGACATTTGGGCTTGTCGCTGGAGGAAGAGCACATAATTGATAACACAGAAAAAGACTGCAGTTCACTTAGTTTCATTGTCCTGGTATTGTGTACGTGGGCTTAGTGTCCTGCTGTTCACAAAATGTCTTTCACCTGTACTTTTGCTGTTATGACAACTCAGAATGTCTGCTGTGACAAAGGCTTATTATTATTCACACTCAGCCCAGCAGATCTGCCCTGCTGACTGCAAATAGAGAGGCTACAAATTAGCCAGACTACTTCCAGTGCTACAAATGTTCACCAACTCAGCATGGCCACCTATTAGAGGTGAATACAACCGCTATTTCTTTATTACTGATAGAAAAAAACAAGCGGCATGCTCTGGAGAAAACAAAATAACTGCTGGTGTAGTTTAATAAATTGAGGAATCATTTTAGTAAATGGTTTTCCATTACTGTGAGGACTGACGGTGCTGCAGAACATGATGAAGGGTGTGACTGAGACAGTCAGATATGAGGTAAGGCCCGTAGCTGATCTGGGTGAGTCAGCCAGGATGTTCCCTATCCCATTATACACACAGCACCCACACAAACACACTGAGAAAACAGTTCCTTTCTGTGTGATTCTGGCGCCGAACAAAAGCACTATCCAAAGTCCAACTTCCTCCAGTGTCTCAACATGAGGCGTTCTGTGCAAAAATATGTCCATCCAATAGATACTGTCAGCTACAAAAGGGAACCAACACCCTGATGGTAAAGTAGCTGCTGCAAGTTCAACTAGAGACTCTAACAATGTCTCAAAAACAGAAGCAACAGCAAGGTCAGGACACTCGCGTCTGGCAAGCTATATTTCCCCCCTTTTTTCTTTAAGCTTCCTACCTTATTTCAAATGCATGTTTTGTGAATCTTCTAGAGTAAATCCACTGAATGGAAATAAAGACAGAGCTTCAGATTCACCCTTTTAGGATTCCAGTTGGGTTTTTGTATGAAAAAAGAAGTAAAAAAAAAAAGAAAAAAGATGACTTGTCTCATTTTCCTCTGTAGAGGTCATAGCCTGAACTCATCTGGAACTTGAACTTTAACAGTAACTTGTTCCGGAAAGTCTGCTGCTGCCATTAGGGCTTTTGTAATGTCAGTAAAAGGACCTAGCAAAGAAATGTAGATACAGCTCTTGATAAGTATATGACACGAGTTCATGCAACCGAGTGAGAAAGTCAACCAAGCCAAGAAGGGAATTAAAACTAGTGCACTGGGTTCTGCAGCTATTTAAGAAGTTTTAATTCTGATAAATGAAATATCAAACCCAATTATCAAAAGTGTCATCAGGCCAAATAAATACTATTTTCTCTGCTGCTGGTAATGAATACGGTTGCTCTCTTACTACAGTTGCCTGTGTTTAGCAGAGCAGAAACATCATCTGCAGCAGTGAGTCATTAATCACCCACCTGATGCTGTACAACGTTTTCTTTTAGATAAACCTCATAAATTGTTAAAGGCAGTTGGTGATCCTTTGATCTACTCTAAGTCTCCCCGGTAACAGAAGAAAAAGATTCATGCATTTCATGAATTACACACTATCTACAATTTATTAGAATCGTTTAATTGTGTCGAATCAAATATCAAAGGCCAATGATAATGAATCCATCTTTAACACATTAACCAGATCTGCAGCAGAGGAGATGTGAAGGTGCAGCGAAATGCATTTAGACATAGTGACTATTGGCATATCCCATGTTGTGTGTGTGCCTGTGTATATACGTCTGTATGTATGCGCATGCAGGCACTGACAGATAACCTTCTAAGGGGCCCTGTGGGGAAAATGTGTTTGTTGGACACCTATTGCACTCCATTATGTAGGCCAATGGTTGTCAACGTGGCCCCCAAGGTGGTTACAAGGAAATATCCGGGGGTCACCAGATGGTTGTGGAGAATAAAACTAAACTAAACATACCAGTGATCTGTACTTTAGAATAGGTTTATTTGAAGAAAAAAACTTGGCTTACACTAATCACATACCAAAATATTATGACACCAAAAATAATTTAACCACTCATCAGTATACAGTGCATCTAAAGGTCCTAGTTTTGACAGTGACAATGGAGGTTCAGACAGTTTTTTAGAGATCATGTTTTGCATTGAACTTTTTGTTAAATATCCTGAAAACCATTTGATATGGGCTACATGTCATTTTATCCCCAGAAACCCACAGTGCTACTCTAGAGTTTAAATGAGTTGATAAATTGATTATAGGTTGGCAGAAAGTAATTTTCAACATTTTTTGTAATCAATGAATATGTTTTAATGTAAAAATGCCAGAAAATTACTTGTTCCAGCCTTTCAAATGGCTACTTTCCTTTCATTTTGTATTTTTGACAGCTCATCTGACAAAGTACGGAGACTACATTAGCTTTGAGAAATAAAGAGAGGCATTATTCCCTATTTCCTGAAATTTTATACTGACCAATCAGTCAATTATTAAGGTATCATCAACTAGACTACATGTACAAAGAAGAATCTGTACTCTGATCTAAGGAAACACAATCAACACATCAGAAGATAATCTTTTCTTCCAGGGTCATTCTATTCAACATGCCTTTTAATTCCCTCTAGAGGCTGAGAATCCACAGTGAATTTCACAACAGTGACTGAACAGTCCAAAGCTTTGGCAGTCAAATGGACCGAAGCATGTGTGACTTTTTAAGTGTGGTTGAAAGCTGCTTGATTACTTGGCAAATGAGGAGGAACAGTGTATGTGTGTGTGTGTGTTTGTACTGTATGTGTGGCGGAACATCTCAAAATGTGGACAAGTACTGGCAAGTAATTGGTTTCTTTTTAAAGGATGTCCCTAATCCTCTCCTCTCCTCTCCTCTCCTCTCCTCTCCTCTCCTCTCCTCCTCATCTCAATACCACTGAGTTCAGAGGACTGGCAACCAGACCTCTCACCCTGGATCTCTTCATTATCGTTGGCCTGTTGTCAAGTGCACACTCTCGTTCCTTCTGCCCACATAGAGCCTCTTCCACCTCTCACGAGTTAATTATCAGTGCTATCATTTCATCTTCAAGGATGGCAAACAGAAACATTTGAGAAAAAGACGATGAGTACAGAGTCTGAACCTGCAACAGAAAAGAATAGGCAGTAGAGACGATGAGTGAGTGGATGGTTGAGAAGCAAGGAAGAGTGTGAGGACAAGGAATAGGCAATAGAGCGTCGCAGTAATTCAAACAATGAATTTCTGTGAAAGGAGCTGTAAAACAAAGGGAAAATCAGACACAAAAGACAGTTCGTGAGGCAGCTGACAATTGATGTTGCCATTTTTTCTCCTGTGCCACCCACCACCCTATCTGCTTGGGTGTTTCAAGACTCTGTGGCTTTGCTGTGCTTCTCTGATTTACACAACGGAGACAAACAGCTGCACGTACACTTCGCATAAAGTTAATTTGCTACATCTCTTTACATCTTTTCATGCTAAACTAATGGTCACAAAGAGCATATCCTCATTTGCAATCAGAGGACAAAGAGTCCCAGCAGCTATATGGCTAAAAGCCCACAATAAGGCTATAGAGGGAGTCATTAATTTCCAATTACAGCTGCTGAGAGGACTGAGGACTCCCACCTGTGAGTGCCTGAATGAAGACAGATGAGTGGAAGAGACTAAAAATGTCAAAAACATTACCTGTTCATCCTCTGTGAAGTTACAATTGAATGGATTGTGCAGCAGAGGTGCAATTGTGTAACTGAGCAGGTGGAGGAGGTTAAAAGCAGCTTAGATTTAACCTCAAATCCAAATTATACGTTTTTTAAAATATTGATGCAGGAATGAAGCACACCTATGCTGTAGGTGAGTGCATATGCAGAGCGTGTGAGCGTGGGTATGTTATTAGCTATCAAGTGCACACCGCTAATATTGGTTGTTTGGTTGAAGCACGGCACATGCTGGACTCTTAACTGTATCCACTCAGTGTACAGCTTTACTCTGCACTCACCTAAGAGCATCTTAACACCTTGATCCTTCTCGTTCTGTGGTACACACAGCTCTCAAATGTTCTGAGAAGACTGAGACGTAGATGACCCACAGTTCACTCTCAGGCGTTTTAAAACATCTCTGTAGGTAGATGGACAAGGCCAGGCTGCCTGAGCTCTATCACAGAGTGGTCTTATGGTATTACTGGGGTTTTACTTGGAGAAATCCTCTTCTGCCCAGCTCAGCCCCACAAGGTGTCTCCAGCTTTGGTTTGCAAGACACTTTAAGACACTTCACAAATCTGCACTGGCCTGAGAAAACTAATTGGGTTTTTGTATTTCACAAACTTCTATCTGATGAAACTTGAAGAAATCTTAACATTCTGTTGAAATCTTAAATCCTTATGGATGCAGTTAATCTGAGATACTTCATTATACAGTATGTGCATCATTAACTACAACTGGGAATGATTTGATTTGATTTTCTCTCTGTTCTGTCTCTTTTACATCGCTTCTAATTGGAATTACCAGCATGAATGCTGCATATAACATCTGTGATGGTAAAAGAAAATGAGAAAGTTAAAGTGAAGATGTGACCAAATTGGTGATGTGTTCATGGAGCTTGATTAGGCTGCAGTACAGTTACTTTCTATCATGTATCTATCATGTACAGCTCTTTTGTGAAAAATGAATCTTGAATAACAGGTACTCAGATGCTTAGGGAAAAGGAATGTGAGAATGCCCACATGGAAAGAATCAAAAAATGGAAAAAGCACACTAAAAAAGACGATGAAAGGTGCTTAATGAGTCTGATTGGTTTACATGCAGTATTTCCCTCATGCATACTGACTGTTTATAGAAATGGGGGTGAATTACAGAATAATGCTATATAGTATTTTTTGACTTTGATCATTTAGGAGAAAGTGATTATAAAAATAATATATAAAAGTATGATATGGTATGGAAATGATATGCAACAATGTAAAAAGTGGACTGCACTATATACTGATCAGGGATAACATTATAACCACCTGCCTAATATTGTGTTGGTCCCCTTATGTGGTCAGAAATGCTCTGAACCACTGGGCATGGACAAGAGGACCTCTCAGGGTGTCCTCTTAGCAAAGGGCGCCCCGATAGCCTAGCAGTTATGTCGCGTGACCCACGTGCAGAGGCGTAGCAGCTGTGCCAGGTTCAATCCGACCTCTGCCATTTACCGCATGTCCTTCCCCACTCTCTCCCATTTGCGACTCTATCCACTGTCCTATCCAATAAAAGCATAAAAGGCCAAAAATAAATCTTTTAAAAACATTGTCATGTTCCTCAACATGTTCCTGATTGGTTGATGTTGTTGCCATGTGGTGGGGTGCATTTTCCTGTGGGGGTAGGCCAGTGACATTTGGGATTTCCATTTGCATGAGGGACTGTGCTTGTTCTGGGACAATGTTTATCTGGGTGTCTAAGTCTCATCAACACGGATGTTAAAATCCAAGGTTTTCCAGCAGAACACCACATAGTACCAATATGATCAATGTTATTCACTCCACCTGTCAGTGGTCATAATGTTGTGGCTGATCGGTGTATTTCATGGTACATAGTGTCACCATTTTTTCACTATTGGTGAGAGCTATGGGCACTTGGAAAAATGGAAAATTGTTGGACATATAATCTAGTTTTTGTTAATGTTTGTAACTCTCTGTAATTCTACCCATGGTTGTGCTGTTTCCATAGAGGTGCTGCACTTTATACTGCAGTGAAAAATTAGCCAAAAGTGAGTAAAAATTTAACAGCAGCAAAACATGTCTAGGAATAAGTTGAGGTTCAGAGGGTTAAAAGGGCTTAATAATTCCCCAAAACAGCTGGGCACTGAGGTTTGGAGACAAATTTGCTGCCCTAATGATGAATCTAAGCAGGAATGTATCCATGATGCAACAATGTGGACTTTTCGGACAACAATGGAACTTATTGGTGCAAATAACAGATCGATAATAGACCATATCGAGCTTTGACTACATAAACAAACTGATCTAAACGTTGCCGGCTTTAGTGCTTTTATGGGATTAGTTGACAGTAAGAAATAATATAGAATATCACCAACATTTTCCTTTAGTCTAGAGGGAATGTACACTTCCACAGGTAAACAATGAACAGTTAGAGAGTGTGTTCTCACCACTAATCGTTTAATGAGCTGGTCTCTCTCCGTCAGTCTCTCCTGGAGTCTCCCCAGCTGCAGGTCATCACACCGAGGCTCCCTCCTCCTGCACCGCTCCTCTCGCTCACGCAATCTGCAGTTAAATCATATACAGAAACACAAAAACGTTCTCACATACCTGCGCTGATGTTCAACCACAGTATTTTTTAACAGTAAACCCTCCCAGTTTGCTGTACTTCCTCCTGTCTGTCCTCTACTCACTCGTTCTCCAGGGCCACTATTCGAGCCTGCAGGTGCGTCTGAGCGCTGCTGTATTCAGACACCAAACTCTGCATCTCCCTCTTGTGCTCCCTCTTGATCTCCTCCACCTCCTCCCTCCTCTTGTCCTCCTCCCGCTCCTTCTTCTTCTCCTCGTCCAGCTCCTCTTCCTTTATGTCCTCGTCTTTCCTCTCCTCCCAGTGTTTCTGGGATTCCTCCAGCTTCTCCATCTCCACCCTCAGTTTCTCCACTTCCTCCTTCAGACGTTGTGCTTCTTCTTCCAGCTGGGCGTCTCTCGTCTTCCTGATTTCTGCGGTTTCCTCTTCTTTCTCTTCGGCCTCTGAATTCTTCTGCACTGACCTGGGAAGGAGAAATATATACAAGGGCAGGATGGAAATAATGGGCATGGCCTCTTTGATACAATAGAACAGTTAGAATTGTTTGCATTTGGTCTACTAGACAAGACATGAGGGATCCTGCAAACCCTGTAAACCTAGCAAATTTAGGAAGCTTAATACTGTACTAAATATAATTTCTGTGTAGTATCTATTGTAGCAGCTCTGGTTTTCATAAATTTCCTGAACAACAATCTTTTGCCAGTACACTAACATCAACACAACTAGAGACCATGTTGCGATGGGATGACACAAGCCACGAACCATGAGTACACAGTAGTAACTATTACATTACATTACCTGCTGGTGTCGTTTTCATCTTGTGAGTCTGTGTGTGTGTGTCTTTGCTTTGGCAGCTGTTTGTCTGGACATCTGTGGACAGATTTTGTCAACATTATAGCGACACATACATGGTTGCTGTCAGAAAACCTTACAAGTGTGTAGCTAAGATTTAAGTAAAGACCCAGTTCAAAAATGGTTTGATCCACAGTGAGAAATAATGTAATGATAATGACTGTTGACGGTCGTTGTGCCTGGAGTGATTCTACCAGAAGATCGTCTGTAGTTAATATTAGTACACAGTATTCATTTGTCCAACCACACCCGTCTTCAAACACAACCTTTATCTTGTTCTCAGCTACACACCTGTAAAGTTTCATTACCGTATCTTGCATACACCAGTGAGGCATAACATTATGAACGCCTGCCTAATATTGTGTTGGTCCCCCTTATGTGGTCAAAAATGCTCTGAACCATTGGGCATGGACAAGAGGACCTCTCAGGGTGTCCTATGGGGTCTGGCACCAGGACGTTAGCAGTGGATCCTTTGGGTACTCTGGCTTGTGCAGTGGGGCCTCTGTCAATCCAACTTGTTCCACTGCATCCTGTTGATGCTTGATCAGAATGGGGTCTAGGAAGTTTGGAGGTCAAATCAACATCTTGGGCCATTGTCATGTTCCTCTAGATCAGGGGTGCCCAATCCTGGTCCTCGAGGGCCACTATCCTGCATGTTATAGATGTTTCCCACTTCCAACACACC
>OMNN01006607.1:6686-26387 GCA_900302755.1 Chromis chromis
GTAGATAATCCACTTTAAAACTGATTGAATGATTCCCAAAAACTCTGGATTATATTAAATGGCAACATTTTTGGACATTTTCTTTTACACATGAAAAATACAGTTGGGACAGGGGGGAATCATAACTGTGCAAATTGTACTATGGTTAAGGATACACTCAAAGTTATGAAAAGCTCATGGTTAATGTTTTTTTTTTTATATATTATGTTTTGGCATGTGCTACACACAAAACCATACTACTTCCTGTAAAGGCGCTGGACATAAAAAATAAAACCTGTAAAATCGTTTCAATTGAAAATAACAGCAGAACAATGCCCCAAAACTCACGGGTGAGTCAGAAACTGTAAAATCATCATCTTTATTCTATATGTGGCATTTAAAAATTAACTGTCAGATGTCAGAGAAGCCATGACTGTCTCTGATGCAACCAGCTATGATGTGACAAAAATCTAGAGACAAAATGAGAAGAGAGACTGGTTAGATATTAAACCATATTTGATTAATAGAATAAATGCAGCACCGTTAAAAAAAACAGTATACAGAGGAACAGGTTTTTGGAAGATACATTCAGCATGGTGAAATATCTTTCTCCAGTTAATGTGCAGAGTAGTGCAAAAAATACTCCCTAGTAAATAATAAAGATTTTTTTTTTCCTTTTTTATGATTTATGTCATTATAAATGTGTTACACTGCACAAGAGACATCTTTGAGTTCTCTCTACTTCAAGCCATGGTTGTGCTGTTCCCATAAAGGTGCAAGACTTTATATTGCAGTGAAAAATGAGGCCGCGGTGAATAAAAAGCCCAGAAACTGCTTGGAGTTCAGCAGGTTGATGGAAACATTGTATTTACACAGCTTTTGTCCATATTTAAATAGAAGTGGGTTCACTATTAAAAGCTGAGTTGTGAGTAAACTCCTTGATAAACACATAAATAACTAAAACTGCCGTATATGTATTGATTTGTTGTGTAAAGAGCCTTTTGCCAGTTAGAATGAAGTATTCTCCTTGAGCATGGTGTGCATTCTTGTCTATTTTCAGTCATCACCTTACATTTTATAGTGTGTTTGGAAAAAGACAGTTGAATTTGACCTGTATTTTTTTTTAATTTGTGCAGGGGCAAGTATTGCTCAGAACACCAGGGTCCAGAGGTTTGAGGTCCACCCAAATGGTACATTATTCATCAGGAACACACAGCTCGTGGACGCGGGTCAGTACCTGTGCACAGTCCAGAACCAGTACGGCACAGACAAGATGGTGGTCGATCTTGTGGTCCTGTCTCAGCATCCACGGGTCCTCCACCCTCGGCACAGAGACGTCACTGTGCTACTCGATGGCAAAGTCGATCTGGAGTGCAAAGTTGAGGGACACCCTGTGCCCAGAGTTACATGGGTGCTTCCTAACCTCGTCCACATGGATGCTGCTGTTGGTTTTCCCTCTCCGCAACGTGTGGCTGTCATGAACAACGGCACCCTCCGAATCAGCCAGGCCAGTTACACCGACAGAGGGATTTATAAGTGCATCGGCAGCAGTGCAGCTGGAACCGACGCTGTCTCGGTACGTCTTCACGTCTCAGCGATGCCACCTGTGATTCAGCAGACACAGAATGAGAACACCACCCTTCCAGAAGGCAGCGCCGCCTACATCCACTGCACCGCCACGGGTGCCCCTCAGCCAGTCATTCGTTGGATCACACCCGATGGTATACAGCTCACTGCTTCCCAGTTAGTTACTGGACAGAATCTCGTTGTTTTCCCCAATGGGACCCTTTACATACGGGGACTGGGCCCTAGAAATGCTGGGAGATATGAGTGCTCAGCCAGTAATACAGTAGCATCCAGCAGGAGAACTGTGATCTTAAGCATAAGGAGGAATCCGTCTTCCGCCAAGGCCAGTATCACGTCATCGTCTCCCCAGAGAACAGATGTGATCTATGGGGATAAGCTGCTACTCAACTGTGTGGCAACAGGAGAGCCAGAGCCCCGAATTATCTGGAGGACGCCCTTAAAGAAGCTAGCAGATGCTCAGTACAGGTGAGAAAATGGTGGAATGAACAAATTATTGTGATATAAATGCAGTAGTTTGCACTTTTGTCACAAATAAGGTTCTGGGTTGGAACGGTTTGGGGCCTTTCTTTGTAGACTTTACATGTTCTCTCTGTGCCTGGGTGGGTTTTCTCTGGGTATTCCTCACACATTCCCAAGGCAACCATAGTAGGTTATTTGGTCATTTTAAATTGGGTGTGGGATTAATGTGAATGTGAGCATGCATGGTTGTCTTGTCCCTTTGTGTTGGCGATATGGTGACTTGGCGATCCATTCAGGGTGTACGCCTCCTCTCACCCAATGTCAGACAAGATAAGACAGGTACAGCTAATGGATGGATGGGTACATAAATAGCAACTGTCCTCAATCGTATTTCATTAAAGGTTCCCTCAATGTTGTTGGTTCCTTTTTTTTTTTTTACAGTTTTGACCCCAGGATCAAGGTTTTCCCCAATGGCTCGATAACCGTTCATTCTGTGACCGACAAGGACAGTGGCGACTACCTGTGTGTGGCACGCAACAAGATGGGTGACGACTATGTTCCTCTTCGGGTCAATGTGTTGACCAGACCAGCCAAGATCGAGCAGAAGCAGCAGCGATCCAGGCAGGAGGTGGCGTACGGTGGTGACCTGAAGGTGGACTGCGTGGCCTCTGGGCTCCCCAACCCCGAAATCACCTGGGCGCTGCCGGATGGCACCATGGTCAACCCGGTCAAACAGAGAAGTGGTATCAGCGTGGCGCGCAGTCGCAGGTATGAGGTAGTAGTAACTTAGAAATGGTACAATCCATTGGGCTGTAACCAAAAGGGAGCTCTCCTTGATCTGCCTTTCTTTGTGTTACCTGAGCTTAAGCACCTATTTTCATTCATGTTTTAGAAATTCTAGTTTGCTGTGACAATGAATTCATGAAAATGATGTGTGACAATTTCTGAAATTGTTGCTGATGTGGCTGTTTCATTCATTTTGGAGAGCAGCCACCCCGCAATGAAGTCACTGCGAGTGAAAATTCCAACTGTCTTTACTTGAAACTTCATTCATAACTTTTCAGGGTACAGTCCAACTAAACTACATTGATCTGATGATTAATTTCTGTTCTTCTGAATAACCTTATCTCTGGAAAATGTAATTCAAAGGAATGACTCATTCTTTAATTATCGCCAGTAGTCTTTCTTTAAAAAAAACAAACAGATCCTTAGCTTTGCTAGTTTGTCTTATTTCACAAAGGTCTACAATTAATCCATAAAGACATTTAAAGATTCATTACAAATGCTCATATGCCATTACCTCATCAATTTAAACTGGCCTCACTTACTGGAAACTACTCCCTTAGCAGCACATCATGTTAAGATTAATGACTCTTCACCTCCACAGAAAATTACTTTAAGAAACCATTTTGGCATTTGTTGCTACAATACAAAAACTGCTACAACACATTGAACAGGCTGTAAATAGTTTTTTTTTGTCAGAGTAATCAGGTTGGACAACCATACGTGTTTCTTTCTGACTCATTTTAGCTGACTGAACACAGAACAAAAGGCCCACAGAGCAAAAAATACCAGCAGTTTATTGACGTCTGTGTGAAAGGTGCTTCATATGAAGGAAACATTTTATTTTCATCTGCAGCTGCTTTGTTTCGTCTTTATTTATAGGAAATGAGCTGTGATGTCTAAATCTAAACCACATATTTGCCAGTGTTGCATAAAATCCCACTTGACAAACTCAAAGTTCAGGTCACACAAATTTAACATTTAAAAACTTTTATCAGTAGGGTTTCCTCCTACCCATCCACCCCAAACCCCCATCATGACCACACAGCTGCACTCTTTGGTTTTGAAATACACTTATTTGGTGTGTAAACTGCCACTTGGAGGTCAAGTGGGGATACTTTGTGGTTTCAATAGTTAAAACAAACAAATTTGGTCTGAACTGTTGGTCTGACTTGACATATAATTACTGTTAGCTAGATCCAGGTCCTCTTCAGTACCACTCTGCTTCCAAGGGAGATAAAAACAAGCTTTAAAGATCATCATTGTTTTCTTCTAATAGTGGCCCATTCAGTCAATACCTGGTTGGACCCTACAAGACTGAACCCAAAGAGTGTCAACCTATAGCATGAACACAGATTTAACTTTTTGCTGTTTTTTCACAATAACCCATTTTCCTCTGCTTAAGTTCATTGGAGCCGTTGTTTTAGCGCATTCATGCACAACAGTGACAATTGCATTTATCTATAAATGTTACATTTCATCCTTTTTATGCACTAATTCTCAACAATTCTCAGCGTATCAATCAGTATCCCCTTTTCTTCCTGAATTTCATGCAGGTATGTGGTGTTTGACAATGGGACACTTTACTTCAACGATGTCGGCATGCCAGAAGAAGGTGACTACACCTGCTACGCAGAGAACCAACTTGGCAAAGATGAGATGAAGGTCAGAGTCAAGGTCAAGGGTGCAACTTCCCCGCCACAAATCCAAGGTAAAGACCAACGAACCGTCAGGGTTTTCTATGGTGAGACAGTGACACTGGGATGTAACGCCAAAGGTGAACCACTGCCTGCAGTCACATGGATTTCCCCTACAAATAAAGTGATCTCACCTGCGTTAGACAAATACCAGATTCTGGATGATGGGACACTGGTTGTTCAAAAGGCCCAGCGTTTTGATGGAGGTAACTACACCTGCATGGCTAGGAACAGTGCAGGACAAGATCATAAAGTCACCAGGCTGGAGGTTTTGGTAACACCTCCAGTGATCAATGGCTTAAGAGGAACTGCCAATGCCATCAAGGTGACCGCAGTCCAGGATCAGCAAAAGCTGGTGGACTGTATGGCAAAGGGAACCCCCACCCCTCGCATCATGTGGGTTCTTCCAGGAAATGTAATCCTTCCTGCACCTTACTACAGCAACAGGATGGCAGTTCATCTGAATGGTACCTTGGAAATCCGGTCACCCAAGATGACAGACTCAGGGCAACTGGCTTGTATCGCTCGTAATGAAGGAGGGGAAGTCAGGCTGGTGGTTAACTTGGATGTGAAAGAGGTTGTCAAGAGGCCACAAATTAGAGGTTCTAAAACAGAGAGTCGGTCATTGACTGTGGGGAATGCCATGACTCTGAACTGCTCCTTAGAGGGCTCAACTCTACCTCACATCACATGGATCTTACCCAGCGGCACTCCTTTACACAGCGGTGCTCGGTTCTCAAAGTTTTTCCACCGTCCCGATGGCTCTTTGATCATCAGCAACCCTTCTATTGCTGAGGTTGGTATGTATCGCTGTCTGGGGCATAATTCTCGAGGGCTTGTAGAGCGTACAGTCACACTGTCCCCAGGGAGAAAGGCAGAAATCAACAATAGATACAACTCTCCTGTCAGTGTCATGAATGGGGAAACACTGCATCTTCACTGTCAAACCAGTGGCGAACCCCTTAGACTAGCATGGACTCTACCCAGTGGGGTTGTCCTCAACAGGCCACAGAGAGCTGGACGATATGCAATACTGCCCAATGGGACGCTTGCCATCCATCAGGTATCAATTTATGATCGGGGGAACTATGTTTGCCGAGCTGCTAATGAGTATGGCAGCTCTCTTCTTTCTGTTTCGGTAATTGTGATTGCATACCCACCTCGAATTACCAACGGTCCTCCCTCAGTGACTTATGCCAAACGCGGCGTAGCTGTTCAGTTAAACTGTGTGGCAATGGGGATCCCTAAAGTGGAGGTTGCATGGGAAACACCTGATAAAGCCCGCTTGGCTGTCAGTGGGCAGCCACGCCTTTTTGGAAACAAGTACCTCCATCCTCAAGGTTCCCTCATCATCCAGAATCCGACACAAAGAGACGCTGGCATCTATCGATGCACAGCTAGAAATGCCATTGGCACAGACTCTAAATCTACATTTCTCAATGTGTTCTGAAGACTTTCACTGTTCATCATGGTCCTATGTCATACTGTATGCCCAAGCAACTGCCTGATTAAAAGCAACTAATGTTTTTAATTTCAAAATGTAGTAAAAACTGCTGTCACAAAGATGAAATAATGAGCTGATTAAAACCTACAGTGGTGCTTTGAGAGTACGCTGTTTAGAGGCCAATTTGATGATATTTTGTGTGCCAGGGTTTACTATTTTTATCAAATTGTATATAATTATACAAAAATATCAACTATTTTGCCATTTGAGCAGTTAGATACATTTTATGGCTAAAATTGCCAAAGAATGGCTTGTGGCACTGATAAATACTTGCACCAAATGCCATAATAAAGCCATATTTAAATAATATATATGGACACATTTCTAAACTTCTTTATCTTTGAAGTGACTCAGGGAAATGGGACACTCAAAAAAGAGTATAGTAGAAAAAACCTGCAACCAATCAAGTTACTCTTCAATGCATCACCTCATGGAACCCTGTGGCTTCTCTGTCCAAGAAATAGCCAAAGATGGTGGCTTCAATTTAACAAAACTATCCAGAGAGTGCTTGCCTTCATTAAAGCTGGGCAATGCTTTAAAGTCTTTAGCGTAAAACTATAAATTGTTCAGAAATGTAAAGGTTCACGAGCTGAAAATACACTATTGGGTAATCATTCCAATTTTTTTGGCAGGCTTATGCGTGCAGCTGTTTAAACATGGGCTGCTGCAGGAGCAAAATGAAATCATTCAGAGTTCATGCGTGAATGTATTTCTTTATTTGTCACGGTGTATAAACCACACCGATTGTCACATAGACCACACATTTCAGCACATTGGCATCACCCATTTGGCAACCAGTTACAAAACATTGCATGCAAATATATGGTGTGGAGAAGTAGACGATCATCCAAGTTTGTAATTTAGCAGCATCAGTGTAAGTAAAACTAAATTTAGAGGTTAAAAAAAAAATGCTGGAAAATATGTGCAGGAACACTGGGTACAGCCTACATGTACAAAAACTGTTTCCTTGTATGCCTCACAGTTTGAGAGTTAGGAACAAAAATGTCAAATTCAATCATTCATTCGTTAATTCAGCCTTTATTTAAACTCAGAGTACATTGAAGGTATGAAGACCTCATTACGATGTGGAAAATAAAAGATAGATAGCAATAAATGATTCCCTCTAGGTTCCCTTTGCCTCTACGTTAAAGCATTTTACCCCTTGACTCTCAGCTGTACACATATCTTTGCTTTGATGACAGCTTCTGACAATGACAGATTATGTCAGACGATGAAAAGATCTGTATAACTTCTCATTTTCTAACTAGGAAATATTGTTTAACTTAATAACAGAATTGATGGAAAGTATGTATAATGTTGCTAAGATTTCATTTGGATGATTTACCCTTTTGTTTTTTGCTACTCCTAATTGGATCTGTCGGCATCATTTGCCTCCATATTTTCAGTGTGTTGCCATAACAAGAGTCGGATATTTCCGTAATTGAATATTTCTTGCTCACAGCAGCGTGCAGCTTCTTTAAATCTTCTCCTACGAAGAGCTGACGCAGGTAGTATGTCCTCATTTGTAAATTATTTGTCTTTGACAGACTGTGATGCATAATAATTTTTCCATATTTTAATAAAAGATTTCCTCCTGTTTCTAAGCTGAGAGTCGAAACGAACCCTTTATTTTTGCTGAGGTAGGAGAGGAAAAGATGATGACTTAAGAGTGTTTTTTGCGACTGTGAATGAGTATTTGCCTTAAGATTCTGGAAATGCACACAAGTTTGCGACTTTATATGATTTTCTGTCATGAGATTATCCAAAAGGTTGAGTGTAGTTTCAGTTCAGTCGGCCTTAGAGAGCAGATAAAAATCTTTGCATTTTGGATGAAGGAAGTAGGTCACCATTACTCTTCGACTAGAAACTTGGAGTCAGCGCTCTGGGAACACAGCCGCAGTCTCATCTTCCTGTGAGAAGAAACATCTGGAGCCACTAGGAAATCCCCCATTAGTTCAGCAGATTCAGTCTGAAAGAGTCACACTTTGAGAACTCTCAGCGTCTATGACTCCCTCTGTTCAGCCTGGCAGTCATCACAACGCCGGGGTTAACCAGCGTTGCTCTGTGCTGCCTCATCGAACTTCCACCCAAATGTTCTCCAGCTTTCTTCTCGCAGATGAAGTCAACATTTTCCACCCTGACAACTGATTATGCTGCAGTGATGCATGTTTTTCCCCATGAGGCTGCGGAGGCCTGAATAAAGATCGCTCACATGCCGTGACCTCTTTGTGTTATAAAGCCGTGACCCAGAACTTCCTCGAGTGCAGACACATCTTGTGCCCACCTGTCTTCGCTTGCGTGTGGCCGTAGTTTGCTCTGAAAGTCAGGTAAAGGATGTATCATATGCACTATTACTTTCCTCTGCCTATCTGCTTTGACTTTAGATGTTTTACTAAAGAATCTGACATCATGGAAAAATGAAAAAGAAGTCCGTACTTCAGGGATTAGCTGTAATCAAGGCTTCTGCTCGATGCATCAAAATAAAGAGAAGCTCAGCGAGCAAACCTACTGTGATCTGTGAATGACTGGAGATGTTCACATGGCGCTGCAGCTGATTGATCAATCAAAGACGGTATGAGGGAAGCTCTGGCTGTGGAGAATTTGTGTCCTACTGCAACGCGATCAATACGTGCGAACATCAAGGCACTTCATGTCTGAGCAACAGAGAAAACTGAATTTAAAAGGACTGCTCCATCAGAAGACGCCTTTCTTTCAGCGCATGAGAAACGCAGCTAGGATGTGGAGATTCCTTGGTAATGAAAGCAGCGCCGAGCTGAGCCCCTTTTCGTCCTCTGCGGCTGCTGTGATGTTGACAACATTTTCAGCGGGCTCAGATTTAGCACTTTTAGCAAACCGTGAGTGTGCATTTGTGACATGATACTTGTTTTTGACAGTGTGTTTGTGAGCTGTCTCCACGAACACTTCACAGTAAATCATACCATCATCAGTCTCTGTAAATAAGCCACTAAATTGAAAAGAGGTGACACAAGATTCTTTGGTTTGGATGGTATTTAGTGGCTGGCTTAGCAAATCTTCCTGAATTTCCAGGCAGCATTCTGCGCTAGTACCTTCACTTCAACAAATATTCTCAGTTAGTGCCCAATGTTTTATTCAGAGTAACTAAAATGTATACATTATCTGTGTGATGGCAGCTTTTATCTAACAATAAAAACACAATTTGGTTACAGACATTTTATTTTATTTTAAAGGAGATGTCAATCAAAGAACTTTGAGCTCATGCAGCCCCAAATCATCATGCTTCCTCCTCCGTGCTTCACTGTCAGGACTATGCATTCACTGTGGTCCTCCTGGCCAAGTTCACGCCAACATACTGGACCCCATCTGAGCCAAATACATTTATCTTGGTCACATCTGATCCAGAATGTGCTCCTAATATTCATCAGTCCTTATTTTCATGTTTTGTGGCAAAGTTTCATGATGCAATTTTGTACCAAAGAGCGAGCATGGGTGTTTTTCTCGGAGGTTGGTGTAATGCAATGCCATCCACACTGTCTGAGCTTGTCACAAAAACTGATTTCCACTGACATCTCCACTACCAAATCTGATGCACTTGTCCATCTGTTTTTCAGAGCTGCGCACTGTCTGTAGCGTCACTTAAAGTGGACGGCCTTTGTAGCTCTGATTAGTGGTACTAGTGGCTTCTTCTATACCTGCTGATTACTGCTGCAACTATGATTTGACTGATTTTTAGTTGGTCCTCTGATTGACTGATTTTAGGCCAATCTTCCCGTATCCTTTTCCACATTTTTGGCTCAGGTTTTTCCCAAACAGAGAATGTTTTGGTGGTTTCCAGGTGCTTCACATGTTAACTCAACATACTTAAAATATAGTTGCCAGTGTATTTTTAAATGCAACTCGGCCTTCATTTTTCTCTAAGTACATAATAGTACTGAAAATCACTATGTTGCAGGCAATTCCTCTCTCCTGCACAGAGAAACACAAAAGCTGTTAAAGTAGAAAATGTTATATTGTACAAATTAAAACTGATTTGAAATCTGAGCCTTAAAACAACCTTCAGATGCATATTTCAAATAAATTTTCATGTCACGTTGCCCAAGGATTACTTTAGCTCTACAGTTCTAAAAATATGAAGGGAACATTTGTCATAAATCCACATTTTCATTTTTGACTGTAATTTAACGCTTTTGAGCTGGTGTTTCTCAAAAAAAGCCTTTTATGCTCAGAACTTTTAAAAGATAAGAGACATTTTTGAGGAGAATTGCCTCAGAGAAGCTTAAGCTCTTTTGTTCTGATGGTGAAGGAAGCAGACAAGAATCCAACTGTTCTTGATATCTGAGCTTAAGAGCCTTTCTAGGACCCTTTTTTTTCTTTCTTTAAATTATGCTGTTTATCAGAGCCTTTGACTTGCAACCTCACAAAGTATGTTAATGGTTTTGCTGTGATGGTGTCCAAAAATGGACCGTATTTCACCTTCTGCTTTGTTTCAGCTGTATAAAAGATCTTCCAAAAGATTGTCTCAGGTTGCAGCAGCTGTGCAGTAAACCTTAGACCTTTGGATTATCTCCCACCTTGGGAATTAGTGTCTAAATCTACAGGCAGATGTGAACATGGCTGTAGGCAATGCGCCACTGATTTGTGTTTAATTTATTCTGCTCGGGTTAGATAGGATGCACGGAACTCATGTCTAATTTACTAGTTCTGGACCACAGGAGCAGCATCACCAACTGTGAAATCCTCTTTTACGAGCCCTCTGAAAAATGTATCTCAGCAAGTCAAGAGGTAACAAACTGACCTCAGATGATCCCGAATATGCATCTGTCCATTGAATTGCTCACTTGTTTAATTGAGGGAATCTGGCTTGGTTTGCGGCCCAGTTTTCGATAGGCAGACGGCCACTTGGAGGACCAACTCCACCCAGCTACTCCTCCCAGTAAAGAGGCCTCGAAACAAGCACACCCGATATCCCCCTCCACAGCTGACTGTCATTACTCTCGCAATCCCCAATTAGCCTGATCGGAGAAATTGTGTGTCATTAGAAACCGGTTGAACCGCTGATCAAATTAACCGAGCGGCTCTGAGCATGAATCAAAATAGTCAGGCGACGGCTACCACACATGATGAGTGGAGGAGGCGGTTCAAAGCAGTTAACCCAAAGCATATGGCGGCGCTTTCCCTGACAGTTATCACATTTCCCTCTCGTGCACACTGCAAGTATCTGAAGGCAATCACAGCACGGCTTAAACAACAGCTGGGGCTGACTGGCATGAACCTACACCTGCACGCACTATTTTTTTCCTCCCCTCTATACTCTCTCATGCACAATCATCCCAGAATCACAAGCATTCCATCAAGCAGAAAGCTAGTGTGCTCATCAAGCCACAGAGGAGTTCCAGATGGGGACCTTATCAGGACTGTTTGTTCATCTAAACAGATTTAAGGAAGTGGGAGAGGGGAAAACACTTGTGTTGGAAATAAAGAATAAACACGTGACCCCAGACACCATTAACTGTATATCTAGACCAAACAGCACTCGGAGCTCCTGGTTGTTGGACCAAGCGTGGCATTCAGGTCCTTCTTCCTTAAGATTTACATTGATGTGCCCAACAAAGTTGGGATTTCTTGGAAGCACATATGGGTGTCATTCCCACATTGTCTAAACAAACAGACTGGAGCAGTATGGTAAAAATTCTTTGTGGGGTCAGTGTGGTGTCAGGTCTGGTTACGTAAGTGGTAGTGAGTTATAAGCTTACATTCAAACAAACTGCAGAGTTAAAGATCCCATATGGTGAAAATTCATGTCTATGGTGTTTTTTATGTCTTGAAAACTTTTAGGTGTAAAATAAAAGCTATGGCAATATGGAGATGCTTACCACACCCAACATTTGAATAATGATGCCCCCTCCCTGCCCATTGTTTCCAGGTGAGCCATTGAATACACCTAAGGAATACCCAGTGGATAGTGTGGCTAATGTGGCTAACCATTAGCTTTAATATGCCCACAGGTCAGAGCTCTGTTGAAACTGTAAAACTGAAGGACAGTCAGAGATGGTGGAAACTTTAAGGCCGATTTGAAACTAATAAACTAGATCTAGGTGTGTTATTTTGTTTTCTTGTCCATTTACAAGCTGCAGCTCTGCACTGCTAAAATCTGCGTTTTATAACTGCAATATTATCTGACAAACTCACCAAATACACAAGTCAGAAACAACCACTGTGCTGTGAATTCTATATTTCTACATAAAATGAATATTCAGAATATTCACATTTTGCTCTGTGCTGTCAATCACAGATGCACAGAGAGTCTTCTTCCTGAAGGAGGTGTGGTCAGCAGAAGCTTAGCCTCATTTAAAGTTATAGACGCTGAAGCAGCCTGTTTAGAACAGGTTTAAAAATCCGTGCTTATAGGAGTACAGTCATGGTGAAATGAACCAAATGTGCAGTATTTTAGCTTAAAAGAGTCAAATAATTGTACAGATAAGAGCTGGACAAATTTGTACAGCTGACTGTTTTTATCAGCCATATGAGTCGTGGTGTTCTGTGGATGAAGATGTCAGATTGAGGTCAGTGTTGTGGATGTTCCAATTTACGATTCTGTGCAGGATGACTTATAGCTCATAGTCATCCTGACAAATTTGCAGCGACCGTGTTCTGGCCAGGCACGAAGGCTGATGTGGTGAAATTCTGCAGAACTTGCAGCACTTGTCAGGTTGTTGGTAAACCAAATCAGGTAGCATCCCCAGCCCCTCTGTGCCGTTTGTGAGCCATTTTACCTTGTGATTGTTGATTGTGTTGGTCCCATTTTACCCAGAACAAAGTCTGGCCCACTGAAGGTGTTAAAGCAGTCTGGTTATTTTGAAGAGATTATTCACATTTCATGCATTATTTACAGAAGTAACTGATGGGATATTGACTTGTGTAGCCTAGTGTGTGGTAAGTGAACAGTGCTGGTGGGTTACAATTTTTTTTTCAAACAGAAGTTTGTTCTTATGGGAGGAGGTGTTACAGCCCTCAGTGCTGTATGTGTGTGTAAGTAGGTTTTCTTTAGGTTAAGCCCTGAGAAGCAGTGAGTGGCCTGGTGCACCTGTATCCACTCTGCAATTAACATCGAGCTTAAAAGCAGAGCCACCCAGATTGTCGTTGCCAGTGGGCCAAATCGACAGCTCGTCTGCCGTGCTGGTGTTTTCCTGACCTGATCTGCTTCATAGTTTTTCTTAGAAGCTTTAAGTTGAATTTAGTTTGCTTTAATTGAACAACTTTGGTTCAGTTAATATTTCAGCTACTGTTGAAGGAATTGCCATGTTTTTTAGTACATGTTTCCCTCAGGATGACTTCAGCCGCAGCTGTACTTATACTGCACTGTTTACTGCTAATTTGCTAATGTTGCCATGTTAACACACTAAATTCAGACAGTGAAGTCGGTAAACATTATCATGCTGACATTGTGAGCACATCAGCATGCTAACCATGCATCACAGCCAGACTCTAGTCTTGTTCATTCATGTGTGACTGCAGCATGATGTTGTCCTTCTGCGGTTCTGCTCCATTAGCTTCCACTGCATAAAATACTTATGTGCTTTTGTTATCAGAAACCTGAGGGTTTTAAACTATACTCCCAGTATCCGTAGATATTCATCTTCAAATATGAGGCCAAAACATCTCATGCCATCCACACATTCAAAAATCCTTTGCCAATAGTGCAGTTCACTAATTATTTAACATGCCTTCCTTTTCTTCTCCTTGGCACTTGGTAATTCTTAAAACCATACATCATAGAAGAGGTTTGAGAGCAGAAGACTGAAACTCACCCTAAAGCAGAGCTAACAAATTAGATGAATCATGTAATGATCATAAAACAAATATCAGATTCCAGAAATATTGTGTTTCTGATAGATTAAACATTTAAATATGCCGTGTTTACTTGAACTTAGCCTACATGAGACTTAATGAGAAAAATGTGCATCACTCACACCCTCAGCAAATGAAAGACTGATGTAGTTGAGTTTTCTAGGTAAACGATGATTCTTCCTTCAGGACAAAATGCTGAGAAACGGTCAAAGAGGGTTCTGTGGCTCAGAATTTATTCCCATGCCATTTATATAGTGCTAAGCCATAACAGTCATCTGAGGGCAAATTACTTAGCAACATCACGATAACTGACGTTGATGCTAAAAATGTGTTGACATCAATATTTCTAACCGCAGATGTTTTCTTCTCACTTTAGTTCATTGTTGAAACGTTTTTTCCTCCAGAGTTACTGCAAAACTGTGGCATGATGACATCAGTCGTTTTTGGCTCCAGATGTTAGCCAGCTGCACTAGAGTTTCAGACTATGGCGACGACAGCAGAGTCTGACTCAGTTCAGTATTAAAGTTTCTAAAAGCCAAATGATCATAGAGCAAAACTGTGCAGAGTTTGGATTAGATACTACAGCACAATGCAATGAAGAGAAAACCCACAGGAGCCACTTGCACTGAGACATTTGTCGCTTCTCTCCTGCTCCCTGTGCTCACATATACTGTGCTTTTTCAATAAATATGTTCTTATGTCTGCCAGACAAGAGTACAAATATTAAATATGAAAAGACTTCAATAATAAGCCCCATCTACAGTTGCACTTTAATATGTAAATCTTTGTTTATATTAATTCTGTGTTGCATTTATAGTGACAGACAGTTGATTAAAATCAAACAAACTCAAGTGAAATTATCATTTTGCTTTTTGGGTTGAAACTAATTGTGTAAGTTAGCTGATGAATTGGTTAAAGCTTGGAGACTACAGCTGTGGAAGAGTAGAGTTTGAAAGATATGTTACAAGGCAGATGCAAGATGGCATTAAGTTCAACTAAAGGAATGTAGGATCCAGATATTTTGGTTACTTTGGTTGGCTATTTATGATTATGAGTCCCCCAACTTTAGTACTAAACCACCTCTATAGCCCTAAGAACCATATGACCAATTATCCCTTGCTGAAATATGTTTCCAACATGGTTTTAATTGTTGGTCCAGTGAGGTGAAATTGGGGCCCATACAGTTACCAACATGTTGGCAGACTCGTTTTAAAACTAATCAAACTTCAGCGGCCTGTACTTGACATTCTGTCTCATTTAAATTGCATCACGGTGATTATACAATTACCAGCCAAAGCACTGAAACCACTAACAGATCAGTGGTTCTCTTGTGACTATGTAATGTTCTCATTGGAAACCTTGGGTCCTGGCTTTCAGGTGGATGTTCCCAACCACCGAAAAATCTCAAGGAACACGACAAAGACCTCCAAATAAACCAGATCCCATTTAGATTGAGCATCTGTGGGATGCTCCAAACCAGATCCAACCCAGACACCCTTGGAAACTCCATGTCCATTACCAAAAAAGAAGCCACACAATACTAGCAAGCTGGTTTTAATGTTGTGGCAGATCGGTGTATACAACTTGCAATTTTTCCTTTTGATTATCTTGGAACTGCCACATTAGTTAATTAATATCTGTGTTTGCCACCTGTGTTGACACACTCTGCCAATCCCTACTGTAATTACCACTAGGAGGCTGACATGAATGACTTCTCCCAGTTGACAGGTCATATTCACACTAAATCACACCCAACACGAACACAGGATTAGACTCCAGTCTGCCAGCTAATCATTACAGGAGCTGATTTTACAGATTTATACATAAGAGAGCTCAAACTCAGCTGCTGCCTACTTGAGAGTAAAAACCAGCCGCCATAGAACCTGGAATAAAGACATGCCTTGAGTTAGTTAACCTGGGTTAGAAGCTGTGATTAACAGGATCTTTTTAAAAACCACCATCAGGGACTGATCTCTGATTCCTTTTGCCTTTCACAGCTTAATGAATGAAGCAAGCCAGCATCTTATCCCAGATCACACTTTAATCTTGAGTCAAGCAGGGAAATGCGAAGAGCAACAACAGTCCAGGCCTTCTTTTGAAGCAATCATTGCAAGGCCTTTTTCACTTACATCCCGAGCTCAACTTGTGCCATTCGCTTAGTATTCAGCTCACTATCCTCCATCGCTGTGACACAACATTATAGGAGTAACGCCTGTGAAAATTACATGCACCGTGTGCCCATTGGATAAGGATCACACCGCGTTCTGTTGACTGCAGTCAGTCATCTATTAATCTGTGTTGGTGCCTCTGTGATGTGCTGTCATGATGGGGAAAGAGTTCTGCAGGAAGAGCCACAGTGCCCCCTGCTGCAAAAATCAACACATATTCTAACATAAGGCCGGTGTGTGTGTGCATGCACTAGTATGTGGGCACTGAGGAATCTGTGTGTATTCAAATGATGCAAGGAAATGAGTAAAAGGTTTGTGTATTGGTCCAAAAAAAAGAAAAAAAGACATTCTGGAGATGAATGAATTTGTATTTTGGTTCTAATTATAAAGAGAATTGAGTTTTTTGAGTTAGCTGCATTACATTTATGAGCAGACCGTTCCCCATAAGAACTGAGATCAAACTAAAAGTTTTGGACACACTGTCACCATCAAGGGTTTTCCTTTATTTTTACCATTTTTCGACTGAAGACATCAATCCCTGTGATGTAACTCCTAAGGACCGCCTCAGGAAAGAAGGACCAAGAGTCAGCAAAGGAGAAATTCATTAGCTTCAGCTTCAGAAATCGCCAACTAGCAGCAGCTCAGACTAGAGCCCACATCAATGCCTTCCAGAGTTAAGTAGCAGATACATCTCAACTTTTAAGAGGAGACTGAGTGAATCAGGTCTTCATGCTGGAAATAGTGAGGAAGACCAAGAAGAAGAGAATTGCTTGAACCAAGAAACACAAGGAATTAAAATCAGGCCAGTAGAAACCTGGATTTTGGTCAGATCAGTCCAAATTTGAGATTTGTGGTTCCAAATTCAGACTATCTGAGAAGCAGAGTAGGCGAATGAATGGTGTCTGCATGTGTGGTTCCCACTGTTAAGGATCGAGGAGGAGGTACTGGTAGGGAAGGTTTCTTACTGTTGGCACTGTTGAGATATATCCAGAAGCAACACTTAACCAGCAGGGATAGATCCTGCTGAGACTTCTGCTTCGAGCTTAGTGGGCCAAAACACGCCTCCAGGCTTTTTAGAGGTTGTTTGACCAAGATGCAGAGTGATGGAGTGCTGCATCACATGAACTAAACCCAACTGTGATGGTAGCAAGTATACATGGGAACTCCTTCAAAACTATTGGAAAAACTAGACCTCATTCTGGCTGACAGAATTAAAAGGGTGAAGCAAACTATTTATTGTGTTCTCTGTGTAGATACTCAGTCATCCATGTCATAATAATCCTTAGAACTTCTGTAGAAGGCAATTAGACTTCTCTTTTTTTTTGATGTTTCACCTTCTTCCAAGAGGCTTCTTCAGCTCTAATTGGCTGATAGGGAGTCCCTGATACAAACTGTCACCCTAAGGTGTGAATGCTTGCGAAACTCCCAGGTGAGGAATGATGCAAGAGGTTAATAGTGGCGAAACTCTCTAAAGAGGGACATCAAGACTGCATTATAAGTACCTGAGAAGTGGTGTCTGTTTCTGTAGGAGAATTTGACCCTTTTGCATGTTTAGATGATCTGCTGCACTCTCACTAAATAACTCTGACAATTGGAATTCAGTAATAGAAAGGAAACCAATCCATTTTCATTTCCCATATCAGCGTCATCATAAAGTATTTAATACTGCAGAGCACAGGCAGATATTATACCACAGTGTTAAAATAGGTAACAGGAAGTAAAAGAGTTTGCGTCAGTGTTTGAAACAGGGAGTGAAAAATATCTTCTATTATGTTGGTGTTCCACATGACACATTCATGTGACTTGGTTTTATTCAGCTGTATGCAATTACATAAAAGGCTCTTGATTAAAGGTGATTGTTTTTGCTCCGGCTGCGGGTTTAAGTTCATCAAACGACTCACATCGCATCCAGTTTGCAATCAGTTTCTTATGAATAAAAGAGAGTTAATTAGAGTGTAAACAGCGACCGTGGATATTACAACCAGAGTAAAGAAGCCTTGAGTGGGAGTATTTTATGTGTGTGTGGTATAACACCACATACATTTGTTTTTTCTCGTGTAAATAATTCTTCAATAATTCAGTATAAACAAAGGATTAGTGTGGTGATACTTTCTATTTTTCTTAGTGTTAATAAATTCTATGTTGAAGCAAAGTCCCAATGCTAACTTGAGAAGCAAAATATTCAGCCCCTGAACACAGTCCCTGAAAAAAAGTACTATTTCCTCTTGTTCGAGTAAAAACTACAGTAATCAGCTGTTTTAGGAAATTACTGGGCTTTTTTATAAACATATTTTCACATTAATGAGGATTTTAAAGATTTATATTTTCACTTGGAACCAAATGGACTTGAAGCTGAGAGCCACAGGTTGAGTCAGTGGAAGTATTTAGATGGAAATTGATGTCAAGGAAAGCGAAAATGAACAGCACACCTGGCAGTGGGTTTTACCTGGAGTTAACTTCTAACAGTACAGTGGCTGGTAAATTTAAAAAATCCACTTTACCAACCAAACTGTTTCAGCATTAACAGCCCTCAGTGGTGGTTTCTAGCACTTTAATACTCAACTCAGCTCAGTTCATAGTTCAGTTTATTGACAGTGGCACAAATATCAGTGTTAAAACCCCTATATGTAGAATTTTATGTCATTCCTACTGTGTGCCTAAATATTGATGGGAGTCGTAGCATGAGAGAAAGCACTAATCTCATAAATCATACATATAAGGGCTTTAAAGATATAAAATATTAGGATATAAAACACACATCGATCAAGCCTTGTAATTCAACCAGGCTGTTCAGACTAACATCTACTTCACTGGATATAGAAACTAACTAATGCACAAGTTACTGTTTAAGTTACAGATGTTTCCTCTAAACCAGGAAGCTGTCCAGCTTCTCCTGGATGTTCTTGAAGGCGTCTCTGCCCAGATAGTCGGCCTGTCCAGCCTCCCACCTCCTGCGACGCTCCAGCTGCTCTGTTTCTCTGTCAGCTGCCGTCTGCCATCATAAACAAGTTGAACAAATCAGTCTTCAGACGGAATTTATCTCAAAGAACATCAGATACTCTATTCTGCGAGATTTGAGTTGTGATCTTTATGTCAAGCAGAATCTGAAGCTGAACATTTGTAACTTCAGAATTGGCAGGTTTTCATTTTTCCTACTAATCTGTGCTTTAATTTGTGCTATAAGTCTATGTTTTCAGCAGAAAACAGCAGACAGACATAGTTAGAGACTAGCTGATGATTATAGTGGGGTATTTAGCAGCTAAACAGACAGAGATTGAGTGAGTCTGTGTGTTCTGATTTGACTACAAAGAGAACATATTTCTGGTATGTTCTTTATCAACATACACCGATCAAGCATAACATTATGACCACCTGCCTAATATTGTGTTGGTCCCCCTTATGTGGTAAAAAATGCTCTGAACCATTGGGCATGGACAAGAGGACCTCTCAGGGTGTCCTATGGGGTCTGGCACCAGACGTTGGCAGTGGATCCTTTGGGTACTCTGGCTTGTGCAGTGGGGCCTCTGTCAATCCAACTTGTTCCACTGCATCCTGTTGATGCTTGATCAGAATGGGGTCTAGGAAGTTTGGAGGTCAAATCAACATCTTGGGCCATTGTCATGTTCCTCAAGATGTTCCTGATTGGTTGATGTTGTTGCCATGTGGTGGGGTGCATTTTCCTGCGGGGGTAGGCCAG
>OMNN01006616.1:5545-16991 GCA_900302755.1 Chromis chromis
GGGGGGGGTCTCCAGACAACACAATTTCAATTTAGGGGAATAAATAACTGTCTGCAATGAAATATATAAGAAATACATAAAATCTAATTACATTCCTGTCTGCTCTGGTCAGTGTGGCTGATCTTCTTCAGTGATGTGTGTAACATGACATTTAAGCATTATGGCGAATGGGCTGCTTTCATGAGAT
Organism: Chromis chromis; assembly: GCA_900302755.1. NCBI lineage: Eukaryota > Metazoa > Chordata > Actinopteri > Pomacentridae > Chromis > Chromis chromis. Next base: position 5,733 of record OMNN01006616.1, read on the forward strand.
GTTTTGCTTGTGCTATTTTGTGCTTTTGTGTGCAGTCATATCAGACTGGTCTGTTTAGTGTTCACCTCCTTCCAGAGCTTTCAGTTCAGCATCTTCGCATAACGATTTTTTCCATGCAGTGACAAATTAGAAACAGGTCAGTGTTCCTAAGTTGTGTTTTTTTTTCTTTCTTTTCTTTTTTAAAGTCCTGGGTTCTGACACGTTTTCACCTCCAGCAGTCATCTGAGCTTTAATTAAGCACTGTGTTGCATTTGTTAGCCTGTGGTCTTTGTATTTAGTTAGTCTGAAGTATGTTTATTGATATCCAATGCGAGACTGGAATTATCAGCATGGAGGGCATTTCTGAAAAACATTTTCTTGAGTGAAAAGAGCTGCTTTGTGCGGATGGACGGCCAAAACAGCGAAGAAAAGATGCATTTATAAAGTATTCCATTATTTAGTGTCCTTAATATCACATTTACATGACAAAGCTCAGTATAGCAAATGCATCGTTATTGCGCAACAGCACAATTATGAAAACAAGACTAGCTGTCTCACAATATTTGGAATCCGATGTCAGACTAAAGCATGAACGTAAATAAACATGTCTGAATAAGAGGATGTTCAAGGTTGAATTGAGGGTCCTTTGTAACATTCAGATTGTTGCACACAGTAAGGGGTTTGCACTGCTTGGATACCCTGTCTGAATTCAGCCTACAGTATGTGAGTAATCAGATTATGTTATCTGATTTTGTACAATAAACTGTTTCTTTTGAAACATGTCATTTGTGATTCACAGCTTATCTTCTCTCTGAAGGGTCTTTACGGGAACAGCATTGGTCACATGAGACGTAAATATGTGATTTATTGTTAGTTTTCCCTTGTTGCTTCATTCAAAATCTCACATTTCAAATTCTTCTGGCCAGCACCATGCATAACAATTACTGCGCCTACTGCACTGATGGAGAGCCCTTGATTGTTCCTCCAGCACCCATGTCAGGCCAAATTTTGATGTCCTTATAAAACAATTCTATTATTTACGAGCTGTAAGATTCACTACAAACGAGGTGCTGTGTCTGGTTTTGCTTAAAAATAAAATTACCATGTGTGTAATTTGATATTGTCGAATTGCATCACCTTATCCCATGATGCTAACTGCCTTAAAATGCATTTGCCTAATGTGATTTTTGTCTTTGTCACCATGAATCAAAAAAGCCCTCTGTGAATTATTCAGTGTCATTTGGTTGAAACTGAAATGCTCCGAGACTTGATCCTTGCACACTGCCTCCTTTGAGCTTATTTTTCAGAAACAACAGAGGCTCTCTGCAGCAGTGATGTTTGATTTCAGCTTTGATGGTGCAACAGTGTGGTGAAATTGCAAATAAATACACTCAGGCCCTGAAATGAAATGTAAATGTTGCCTGACTGTATCAAAGCACACATGACAATTTTCCCTTACAGTACAACATCATGTGATGCAGCATTGTGCTGAATGGTGTAATCGTAGTTGGACGCAAAGTCAGTGGGTCCTTGTGTCCATGTAGAAATTAATTATGGAGTCAACTCCAACTCTTTTTACCAAACTACTGTACATTAGGTATATTTAGGCTTCACGTTCATTTAAGTTTATGTCTTTAGACCTCTTCAGCACTTACAGACCTGAGAGTTGACAAAAATTAACTTTTTAAAGAAATACGCCCAGCATACTAACAGACTGCAGCATGGCTTTTTTTGACAATAAAAAGCCTCCAGAGGCTCTGAAGAAAATAGACATGATGAAAACACAGCAGTTTTTTTTAATAGTAATGAAAATCATTCTGACCATGATTAAAGTTAAAACTGAATTTAGTCTCTACCCACATACACTTGTAAATTAACTGTGTGCCTGGGAGCAGCCTCACATATCGTCATTGTACTGTGCCTGGAACAAAAAGTCCTCAATGGCTGAAGCTTTAAGTTGGTTATGTAACAATGGGGAAAAAAAGCCACAGATTCAACTTAGAATCCTGAGTTTAATGAATTGTGAAGTTCAGTCAACTTATTTCACTTACCTGACCTAATTATTCAAGCAAAGTTCTGTTAAGTCACATTTTTAAGTCAGCAGGAAAACTTACAGTTTCAAGTTGAACCAATTTAAAATGATCTACAGTAGAAGACAGGGTCCTGTGGTTTCGCCCCCATAAGCTCTTTGATTAATCCAGCAGGTGCTGAGAGTCCTCTCATTAACGAAAACCTTCATTGATTTCTCAATCTTTTGAAAATCATTGCCCTTCAGTTGAATCTTACTGCTGCAAGTTCCCACGTAATGTAGACGAATGGGAGCATAATTTTTAAATTCTCTAGAGGACATCGAGCTATGACACATTAAATAGCCAGAAAGGAAGAAATATGAAGTGTAAGGAGGAAAAACCATAGCTGCTAAACAAATACAAATGCATGCTTTTAATCACAGTGCTAGCTACTATACACAGTCTCCAGTGTGTTGTTAAAATAATGTTGGAATATCACAGTTTTCTCCTCAGAGATAAAGATACTTCACTTTCCTGAACTAGTTGGATTCCCTAGTCAGTCCAACAGAAAAGACAAACTTAGGGAAAGGTGCTTTTTTGTGTGTTTTTGGAAAGAAGAAGCTTTGATGTACAATACAGCCCCATCTGGGATGAGCTCTCACATGTACCTATGAAAGCAGTTCTTTTCCTGTTTCTTAAACTTGGCTGTTAAAAGAAAAAAACATATATATAAATAACTTCTGAGAGGTGAATCCCAACATTTTAAAGACCTTCTACAGAAAAATTACGCTCATCGCAAAGATGACAAATGAAAACCCTGGAGAGAAGAAGATCTTACTTGCTTCAGTAGTCTAAAGCTGACACTGGATGAGCGCAGTGTCATGTTTAAATGCAGACGCTTATGGAAGTGAAAATAAATCCAGTTTAAATGCTCTGGTTCAGATACCAGCATTCTGAAGCAAACAGGACTCTATATGTGACAACTTGAAGTTCAAAGACAAAATTTAAAAGGCAAACAGTATGCAAACGTTCACTGCATTTCTAAATTATTTACCCAAAGACATGAAACTAGTCCTATGCAATCTACAGTGTAGTGATGCACCAGTTTAAATATAAATAAATTAAACAACAAACAGTCATTCACATTACACTGTGCTGCACCGGCTGACAGCACAGATGTGATGTGGAGGATTTTGCAGAGAAAAAATAGCTAAACTATAATCCTTGCTATATGTAATAGCTCCTATAACATTTTTATCACAGATAATTTGATATCAGTAAAAAAAAAAAAAACTGAGAACTGTCACCTTTTGTAGAGAAGCAAAAACACTTACAGGCCAACATGGCGGCTGTTAACTCCTATCACCGTCTAATGATCTGTCCTGATGCACTACTTTGCTGTGTGCTCTGAGTTAGTGGGAAATGTGTAACTTGCAGCTAAAAAGGGCAAGTATGGATGTTTGAAAGGGAATGTCTTTGAACAGTCACTTTTCTGAGTTAAATAATAGTCCCATTAGGCGCAGCGTTTTCAGTGCTCCATTCTGTTCTTCAAGACACTGATGAAGGTCAAGCTTAAATGGCTACAGCTCCCTGTTTGAGCCTGAGACTCACAGCTTAGCCACAGCTCTGGGAACTGGCTCACACAAAAGACTTACCCCACAATGCTGCTGGCCTAGATAGACACACTAAACACACAATAGGGTGGCTGTGCTAATTTAGAGCAGATTTTCCCTGTGATGACAATTCCAAAATTAAACGCGTTGCTTGTCAGCCAAATTATGCGTTCAAATCTATCACGTCTGTGCCGGTTAAGTTGGGTCAGAATTTGTCAACATGGAGTCGCACTTGAGACGTAAAGCCTGGAGCTGCTGCACCGACAGTGAAACATTTAAACCAAATTACACCAAATATGTGCCTGCAACACAACATGGTTTCTATACAGCCGACCACGCTCTGTCGTAAAAAGGAAATTTATGTTAGATTTTACTTTAAAGCATCGGGATACCAATTGTCACAGTCAGACTTTTTCTCTGCAGTCAACCAGACATTAGAAGGATGAATTAAATAAGGTGAGGCATGTTATGTCTGAGACTTCGTTTCTCGTCTCCAAATTGATTTTCATTTCCAGTTAAGAAACAACTCATAAGCCATCTTAGCTCTGTAAGGATGTCAAATCCTCACACTTGGTGTCCCGGTTACATCCCTTTTGAACATAAGCTCTTTCAAGTGAAATTAATCAATCTCTTTATCACTTGGGCAGTGTCATTACCCAACCACAGAGTGAGAAATGAAAGTGCTAATCGCACAGCAAGTGGGGCTTTTGTGTGGGAAGGCCAAGTTTTCCTCCTCAAGCTGCTTCACAAATGCATTTTCAATTGAATTTGTGAAGCGAGCAAAGGATGAATCGTGAGCTCACCTCAAAATTCTCCCGATAAGAGAGTGACGTATGGCATCAGTTTTCAGCACAGTTTTCCAGAGGTAATTCGGTCTCAAATATGATAAATGTTTGTGTATAAACCACAAGATGGATGCACATGAAGAGATCTGTGACACGTACAAAACACAATAAAACACTGAATCTATAGTGTACAGTTCGACTCAGCGTTCACAGATCGATACGTGTACAGTATTCAGCCTGTTGGCCTGGAAACAACGTCCACCAGACATGGCTGGGGCCATAAATCCGCTCAACATACCAAGGCATGCTTATTTAGTGTGACATTTCTCTCATTAACTGTGTTATACGTTAGGTTGAAGCGTATATATTTTTACTATAACATTTGAAGCCCTCCTTGTCACTCTGGGACTGTAGATGAATAGTCAGTCAGAAAAAGGTATTATAATGCTAACCAACCAGGCGCTCAGGCCAAGGTTTATGCTCCCCATGTGTGTCAGAAAGAGGAGGATTACTCCCCCAACAGACATGGTTGCTCTGAAAATGGATGCGGTTGTACAGTATTTTTCCCCCTATAATGAGAGGTAGTAATGACTGTCTGACTCTAGTGTGTGCTGTCTGTATACTAGAATGTGTGAAAGTGTGTGTTCACACAGCAGCATATCCCTCTTTATGACCCTTAACAGATTCAAACAAAGACAATTGTCTTGTTAAATCCTCAAATTTAACTGGCACAAAAATAAGTACATTTTATAGAATACCATTTAAGCAATCCGTACAAGGGCTGAGCAGCGAACTGTAATTGTACATCTCAGTGTGAGGAATTATAAGTGACTACATCTGCCAATTTTGCTCTACAGGTGAAAAGTAATTTGACCTACATGATGAATATTCAAACAGTCAAAAGGCGCATTTATTAACACACATGTAACAAAAGCTAATGATTAAATATTTTACCTGCTCTCCATGAAAAATGGTGGTCTTTAGGAAACACAATGTCTGAATGGACTGGAATGGAAAAGAGAGACAAAAGGAGGAAGAGACTGAGGTAGTTCCCAGCTTGCCGTGTCCAGGCAATGACCCCAAAGTCATCTTTTAGAGTCATAGTCCAGCCCATTGCTTCCTCTCTTACTCCTGTGGGGAGAAAAGGAAATTTATTAGTAACGCACTCGTAAATATGGGCAGAGACGTGGGCCAGAGAAACCAGAGGAAGGGATTGTGGATAGCTCTTAAAAAATGGGGAAAGTAGAGAATGTCACTCAGACACTCTGAGGCCGCGATGTAAAAAAATGTCCCACTGAAACCTCCAGCCCAGAAACATAATATTCAGTGTCATCTTCCAAAGCGCATCACACTCTCTCACACATGGACCACAGTGTTTGACTGGATCGTGTTTGACTTTTCTTTTCTTTTTCTTTTTGCTATATGCAGCATAAAAGTATACATAATATGCCTGCTTCTCCTCCTACCCAGAACAATAATTAGTCAGACAGACTTGAGGATCTTAGCCTCCCAAGGTAGAAGTGGAAACAAATATTGAAGGAAGGGAGACTATAAGCTTGGAGTAATACAGGGTATTAGTACCTTTTTATTGCAACTCATTTATCCCTATCTACTGCTACTGTGATTCATGTCCTAGGAGTGTTAGGGATTAGTCCTGGATTCACTAGGCCTCTAATTGTGCTGCACCAACAGCAAAATTAATGAATATGGAATTGAATCTGTAACACCTGATGCTTTGAGAGACTAGTGTTCATGACTGCAGTGATTCATTTTCCAAAAACTAATTTTCCAGCACTGTATAGTACTTGGGTATTGAGAAATTTGTTATTATTGACTTATGATCCCACAGAGCACTCTCTGCAGTCTTTTTTTTTTTTTTTTTGGCAATTTGCAATCATGGGAAATGATACAAAAATACTTTCTGGTACACAATAACAATAAGTGTAACACATAATTGGGTTAAAATGAAGTAAAACTGCATGACTTGTCCAACACAGGGAGCTGCTGCACATGAAAGAAGTGATAATGTGAATAAGTTTATGCAAACTAAGAGTTACTCTGATGCATATTCATAAGTTGGTGTCAGTGATCTGCACATCCTGTACTGAATTTTTTGAGTTTGTTTTGGAATTAATTCTATTTTAAAGATGGAAAGCTGTAGTCTGTGGTATTGTTTGTATTTCTACGCAGAATGCATTTATTAACCTGCTGAACATGAGCAAGAGCTGCATCATGATAATAGGAAAATCAGTCTTTAATTGAATTTTTTCAGTTAACACGGCAGATCACCACAACTCAGTGGGTTCACCACATTTTGCCTCGATAATTAAGTATCATAGTGAGTATCTAATGGTAGATTAACTACTGAGAGGCAGCAGGCATTGGAGATTTAAGATTATTTACACATGATATGTCTGTGAAAACGTCGGGTGCTGAATTATTTTTGCTTGATTTCATTCAGGGAAATTAGATTTTGACTTTCCTGCGTTTTGGTGGGGGCAAAATTTGTTTAATGAGAAAGAAATGCAAGGATGGAGATGGCTTGGTGCCCAGAAGTGGGCTGCCAGATGCACGGTTTTTGATGGACTGTCCAATTTTCCTCTGGCTTTGATGTGTGATTCTATAGTCAAAAGTGTTTTGGTCTCTTTTTTTGTTGTGTGAGAGGCTTTTAAATACAGAGCAAACACAAATTTGGGGTTTGTCTGTTCGGCATATATCTTTTGTTTGTATCTTTCTTCAATAACAATCGACAGTCTGCTGCATATGGTGCTGTCCACCCAAAGAATAGTGATAGACTTAACTCTCTCTTTGTGTTTTAAACAACTGATTCACTTTGAATAGAATCTACACACACGTTTTTTTTTTTCATTAGAGTGGCCCTTTGTCTGGCGTTTTTTGATGGCTAGAAAATGTATTCTATTTGGATGAGTGAGCAGCCTAGTCTGGCACTTACACCGCCATATGCCAATTAGACACCTCTGGTTGCTGATTACTAGCCATCCTCTCAGGCTGCACTGCTCTGGAAGCCATACCTGACTGCACCTAGATTACATCCTCCCTCTAGCCATTCTTATTTGACTATTCATGGAACATGAGGCTGACAGAACATGTCACAACTGATTGGAAAACACCATCTTTAACAGAAACAAGTGATGGGAACAAGCATGACCCCAAGGCATGCCAGTATTGTTTTTCAAAGTACATGAAGACAGACATTTGAGATTACCCCAGTGTCAGATATGTTTGCAAGATTTAGCAGCAATTGCGCACATACAGCCCTGGCTTGGACTCATCCAGTCTGTGCATATCAGTAAAGGAGGAATACAGGCTATCCTGAAAATCTTTTAAAAAAAACTGTTAGGCTGCTAAATATCTGGGTCAAAGGAATCATGCCAGGCTCTCAGTGGCCGCAGAAAACCTGGCAAACAGCAGCGTGGCTCAGATGCTGGTGTGCATCCTATTAGATACTCCATGATCTGATGGAATGCAATCTGCTTCACTGTCTCCTGTGGTCCTTGTTTGGGGCCCGCTCACTGAATTCAGAGAGTGAGAACCCTGCAGCTACCATAGGGGAACAGATGAGCAACACTCTATAGCCTTCCCTTTCACAGGTGGTCACAATAATTAATGTTTGATTAGATGTTTCCAAATGAATGGCAAAAGCTAATTTGATATGCCAAGGCTCTGAACAATCACCACGCGATCCTCCAGCCTCTCTTTAAATAAGCCAAACACCCCGTTCTGTCTGGAGTGGAAACAAAGGCATTTGATCCCAGTCTGTTTACCAAAGATGCCACCCTCTTCCCTGGATTTCCACACAATTATGTAGCCAACCAGCTCATTCTCTCTTCACATTCTCAGCTTAAATTCCTGCCTATATTCCTGTGCTCTTCTTTGTGATCTGAATCCAGTGTATTCAGGCTGACACAGCTGCAAGTATTTTTTCCACGTTGTGGCGCATGTAATTGTTTTTTATTGTGTTTGGCAATATCAAAACAGGAATCCATCCTTATCCAAACAAGCTGATTTTTGCAGATGTTTTCATTGGCAAAAAATGGCACAAACGGCATTGAAAGAATCATAAGAACAGCACAGTTTTCTTTTGTTCTTTTATTTTTTTCGTATTCCTTTGATCACAGGCTTGTTTAGCAGTTGAATTCATCCGTCTCTCTACAGACTGGTATTTAAGCATATCGACCATCTCCATTTGATTTCTGAATTCTTTTGACACCGTGTGCATTATCCCATTCAGAGCTGTAACAAAGACAACTTCACGATTTCATTGGCTGAACAGATGGTGACAGCTCTGCAATATATAATGTGTTTGTCATTTCCTAAAGGTTTAGCCTCTGACTTTTCATCATGACTGTGAAACAATGGGCACCGCCGGGTGAAAAATAGCTGAAAACAACTGTCCACAGTCAGATCGAGAATTTGTTGGAATTTGGATGACTCCGCACAACACAATTTATATCCACTGCTGACAATCAATTCCTTTGCGTGCAGCAGGGGTTGTGAAGGTCAGGGTTTCAGACGGGTGTTTAGCAATTCAAGCTTCCATGTATACTTTTACGTTGAGGCGAAGACATTGTGTATGGAAAGCTATGTTTTTAAGTGTTCGCACTGAACATAAGGACACATTGTCTTGGTAACTCAGTGTTCTTGTCTGGTGATAGGGGTCTGACAGAAATTATTAAGTCTCTCTCTGGTCACTGATTAAACCCCTAAAACCTCATCTACTTGAATTAAATAGATATTTAAATGTTTTGTTTTGGTATGAAAATAATCCCTTCTTGCTTTAAAATGGCTTAGATGTAACTCAATACTGTTGCTTCCTCTAGAATGTAAAGTCAATGAAGTCCCCAACTCTTTCTCCAATCACTCCTCCATACACGCTGCATCTCAGCACACCAGCTCACCAATGACTCTGCTCAGACACTGTAAATCCACGCTATGCAATAGCAAGTTGTAATGTTGGGAGTAATTCAGCCATATGTCTTCAAACCAGAAACTGATTCTGAAGAAGAATCAAGTTATTTTCACCCCTAAAAAACACAGAAGTGGTTAAGTAGCCTCTTAAACACATGCAATCCAAACTACAGTAACACACTGTTTCTGACATGATATGATTTATAATATACACCGTACCTGAGCAAGATGACTGCCAGTCATCCCTTTGGGTGATTTGGTTTGCACAGGGGCAGATGCTTTTTGCTAGTCCTTCCACAGAAGACCGGAACAAGGCAGATGAAGCTTCCAAAGATGTTAAGTCTGACAGGGACGGTAAATCACCTGCACCAGGCCTTCCGCCTGAAGCATCATGCAGTGGCTTAATCCTGTGTGAATCAATGTGTAGTGGGCTGGACTGTGTCACACCTCCAGCAGCACTGAGTGGTATTAACTCCCTAGTGCTGGCTCTTTCAAGCACCCACCCACTGATGTTCCTTCTGGGGTTGGCACAAGTCAGCCTGAGCTACTGTACAGGGTCTGAGGAAGACAAAAACAGAGGAAAAAAAGAGTCAAAGATATAAACACGTGACAACTGCAGAGTAAAATCTGACACCTCATGCAATGACATTCTTGAGATTATATTTCTTTCACATCATGCACTGTTGATGGATGACTAGTTACAAACAGCAAAAAGGAAAGAATGAGAGTGCATAGATGCAGGGAGAATCTATAAAGATGAATGACTGGAAGGCAACGTCCTTTTATTTTACACACAATCAGCAAATACTTGTCCAGAGGTGTGACTTTGCTGTGATTTATAATCCACTCATCTGTTCTCTCCTATCCATTCTACTCTTCATCTTAGTGCAATGTTCACAAAGAATGTTTCTCCACATACAAAAAGGATTATTATGTTTCCAACCTGTAGGCTGGCTTACAGAGGGCAAGGCCAATGTTACATGTGCATCATACTAGCAAAGCGCTGGTTATTGTTTGGGAGTTTTACATACAACTGCAAGGCTTACAGTGATGATTTGTCATTCCCTGTGTCCCATTCTAACAGTGATATCAAAGACAAGTTCAGTCCAAGAGTTGAAGCTTGGGTTTTTGCTCTCCTATGACATTTAATGATTACCTGTCAACCCTCAAGCCGAGCCTCTTCTGAGAGCTCATCCAGAGGAAACTCTGATTCTATTAACACCTCCTGCCTTTGTCTCCCATCAACCCCCAACCACTTTTTCAGTGCCCACAGCTCTAAGCTCCGCACCCTTATTGACCTTCCTGGTCATGCTCCTGACAACCACAGTTCCCATTGACCCAGACCTTATTTCCCAAGGCTTTTAAGTCCTCCGCCTTACCATGCTGTTGTGACTCAAATGAGCTTGTCGTTGCAGCTACACTTCTCCTCCCCTAGCTGGAAACTAACTAAATAAAAGCCGACAAATAGGATGGAAGACAGGCACTCCTGGTGGACGGAGCAAAATCAATTGCAAACATTCCAGTTTCAGGTATGGACAACCAATTCATTTAATCTTTATTCAATCTCAGCTTCTTCTATCACAGTCAAAGTGTGTGTGGTAGTTACTGTTTTATTGTCTCTTGTGAATTTCTGCATTTAGCTGTTCTGTTCTTAACAAATCAAATGATTCAAATCAGACTATTTAGGGTTTTCTATCATAGTAAGACACAATACCAGTAACACAAATGTGAAAATGTATAAAAGGAGGGCAGTTTTGCCTGTTCTTTGGCCATGCTAGTTCCTCTGTTGCTAACTAGTTGCTATGGTGTATATAAAAGATGGATGCAGCTTCCAGGTGTGAAAAGTGAGGCCAAAGTGGAAATGCCCTAAACTCGCTTTCTTCCTAATGGCTGGCAGGGGGCGACTTCTCTGATGGCAAAAAGAGCCGACTGTAAAGAAGTCTG
>OMNN01006624.1:5960-36572 GCA_900302755.1 Chromis chromis
AAATATTTGCAAGATATTTTTTGCTGCTGAAGTTCAGTAAAAAAAAAAAAAAAAAAAAAAGTATTCAATTGACATACAAGTTTTCATAAAATTATTACCTATCTATACAAGACTTAACTAAAGAGATGGGTTTCTCAGATATTTCTCAGTTCGTAAGCTTTTATTCAAAAAAGTATATTGATAGTTTTGTGAACCTGTATTGAATTAAGAGGATGTGAGTGGTTAATTTAATGACTTAACTTGGTCTACTTTACCTAGTTATCCTAGGTCTAGCTATTCTATGGTACATTACATATTTCATGAGATTTTGTCAATACACAATAGTGCATGTTTCCATAATACAACTTGTAGTACATCCTGGACACTTTGTGAGTGCTGAAACTCGGGGTTATCAGGTGTTTCAGGTCTTAAGCATCAGGCATCCTCACCTGGGCAACCCAACTGAGGGTGGATGAATCCCTAGTTGGTGTCCAGGTAGCAAACTACACATTGTATCCTCCCTCCTCAACCAGAGCCAGCGGGAAAACTATTTACCAGCTTCCAAGATGTTCCTTGAAGTGCTTCTCTGCAGTTCACAGATCCCCAAGAATCCTAGGACCCGATGCAGAGACTGGCCTGCAAAGCCCCTTTAGCTCACTTCAACTGGTTCACAGCAAGCCTTCCAGCTCTGTTAACAAAAATGCATAGTGTATTTTACTGCTAAAGTGACCATGATGCTTTTTCTCTCTCCAAAATCAGCTTAACTGCTTGGTTCTGCTCACATCAGTGTATTTTTGATGAAAAAGAATGTGAGAATACAAGAAAAGCAGTATTTTATTGCAATGCTGTAGAACTAAAAAAAAAAGTGGCATTGGGCTAAAAAAGTCCTCGACTTGTAATTTAAGGGTTCAAAGTTTTCACCAAAATGTCAAGGCCACATTAAACAGGGAGATTGCTCAAGGCAGTTCGTATCATCCTCATTCAAATGAATGCATGTGCCATCTGTAGCACCAGTTAATCTTAAATTAGTCTCATATTTGGCTTTACGATCTTATTTTTAGCTCCGTCTACCAATTGGAGGATCTGGGCAGGAAATTATGCTACATAAATCATTCCTCTTTATTACATAACTAATGGATTTATACACTCTATAATACTAGATCTTAGACAGGCCTTAAACCAAGCCCTCATAAGATTTAATGATGTACATTATGAGGACTAGGCCGATCCCCACAAATGGGTGTCCTTACAACAAGAGTAACACAAGTTCATCCACACTTGCATGTGAAATCAGATCCAGATACATGTTTGTTATAATTGGTAATTGCTTTATACTGAGTTTACAATATTATCTTTATTGATATTTTTTAAATGACATTTTTACTGACAGACAGAATTGCATCTGGTTAGTGTTCAGGAAAGTATTCAGGAAATAAACTTTGGCTAATGTAATGTCCTCTGAATTGATGGAGACATCATTTTGTGTGCATAATTGAAGGAAAACAGAACAACATGGGTGAAACAATCCACACAGAAGTGGGATTGATGCTTTAATTTTGAAAGCGATACTGTGAACTAAAGGACAACCAACTTGGGAATCAATTCCATGACTGATATAGTGATCAAGCACAAAGCAAACACACACACACACTTTGGACCTGCGTACTGCTTACATTTTTGAATGACTGGCAGTAAAAACAGTGGCCCTGAGAAGGACTCAGTCTGCTGCACACTGTGGAATAAATCACTGAGGTATGTTTATTTATTACAACTGGAGAGGCAGAGAAAGAATAAATAGAGGCGTGTTGGAAACTTCAAATATGACAATAAGAAATTCTTGTTCTGCAGTGATGATGATGATGATGATGATGATGATGATGATGATGATGATGATGATGATGATGATGGCGGGATGCTGACATGTATGTTTGCATGTGTATGTCAAATGATAACAAAAAAACACTTGTTGTAGACTAGAGAATACGAATGTTCTGGTCAGAGACAAGGATTTTCCTTTTTGTCTTTTTTGAGTATTTTTAGCCATGTTATGCCATTTTTCTGAGACTGCACAGTGGAGAAATGGCCCGAAATTTGGTAAAATGAGAGAAATGAGGAATGACAAGCAGCAAATGTCGCCAGTTAGAATCAAGCTGGGGACTGATGTGGTTCATCATCGGTTCCTTCTCGGCTGCAGAGACGCCGCCACAAAGACTTTTCTGACAAAAATGTACTCTGCTCTTCATTCACTCCCACACATGAAAGAGGAAAACAGAGGTGCTGTTCCTGTCACAAAATAAAATCTTTTAAAACATCTCCTCTATTAAACCTTGAGCCATAATGATTTCATAAAATATATCTGTTTGCTTGCTTGACAAATTATTGTCGACTCAACTACTAACAAAGCAACTTTATTTGAAAAGCTTTCCTGAAATATTCTGCTCTGCCTTTAATCAGCTAGATTCAAAGCCTGATTGGAGTCAAGGGACCAGAAAATTAGTCTTTGAAGACCAGCTTTCCTATATGCATCCCTTTTATAAATCTCTGAACCACCCACAGTAGCGATTGCTCGCTGCCTCTGACCTAAACATGCAGGATTTTGACAAGTCAGCAGGCTCAGTGGACAGATTGTACACATTGAGCGGCCTGAAACCACAAGGGGGCTGAATGTCTTGATGTTGATACTACTGTGTGATAAATTGGTAGCAAAATTAGAAGAATGAAAAGTCTGTTTCCAGCTGGTTTTGATTTTAGTGGCAGTTGAATTCATATGCATCTCTTCATTCAAAAAAGTCACCAAAAAGTCTGGTCTTGCTGTCTAATTATTATTATTTTTTTACAATCTGGGATACAATGATAGTGCTGGTCGACTGTTTCAGGAGGTTAAAATGACCTATGTACTTGTGATTGTGTGAACAAGTGTGTATAAAATCTTGTGGTCTTGTCACTGTTGGTCCTTTTAGATGAGGTGGGACTTGTCACCCTGCTAACCAAGAAAATGGAAGAGAACCTCGTTGCACATGTGAAAGGATCTGTTTTAATCCTAACCATTATCTTTTTCTAAACCTAACCAAGTAGTTTGGTGTTGTTTTGGAGACTAAATCTTACCAGACATCAAATGAAAATGATTAAAAAAAATAATGTTTTCAGTCCTGTGATTGACTTTTGCCAAACCACACCCCTCTTTAGGAATTGCTGTTCTTTGTACTACCACATTTGCCAATAGCTCTTTCATGTATGTTGTTTTGCGAGTCAGTGGCAATTGGCTCACTCTATTGTGTAGTTATGAGGATGTGTTGCATCAGTAATGAAGTTCTACTGAGCAAGTGAAGCTAAATAAAATAGTCATAAAGGGCAAGAAACACCAACTCTAGTTTCATTCAGCTTTTCTTCTACATACAGTTTGTTTTGACTAAAAAAAAAACTGGGTCTTTTACAACCTGTTTGATTGTCTGATCTCTCATTCTTGCCTTATCTGATTTTGTTGTAGCATGTCTGCACATCTCAGCAGTACACTGTGATCATTAGTGAGAAAACAAACATGTCCAAAACTGTTAAGATTGGACCAAAGATGCAACAAACTGTGGTTTTCCTTTTAAGCTACGAGTCTCTATGTTCCTAATGTTAGTGTATAAAATAGTAAAAACAGAAAAAAAAACTGCTGGTGTAAACTACAGCTCATCAGAGCAAGTCTGTGGCAGCCTGAGGGCTGAGTCGGTGTTTGCTTTCTTTTAGCCCAATCTCATATGCTCTTTATCTCTCTCTTCTGCTGCAGGCAGCGTCTGCACACACAACGCCTCGTGTGACTGCAGCAGGCAGCATCTATGAGTTTGCTTTTCTTCATCTTAAACCTGAAGCAAAAGAAAACCAGGAGAGCAGGGATGGAGCTGGTCAAGTTAGTCATTATTTTTTAACCCTCACTCATCTAGTAAAGGGCTATAATGAACAGTTTCTCTAATGTAATTCATCTTCATGTAGTAACAGATGTTCAACCTGGCAGCTGCACTCTACTACCTCAGTCATCTATTAAGATCTTGACTGAATTATCTCTAATCTGAGCATATTTGGTGCAGTGGGTTTTAAAATTCTCTTTAATCATGCTCACATAAGGAAAAGGAAGATTCTCTGTTACCAGTTTTATTGCTGATTTCAGTCATCATGAACACTGTGCATTACAATGTACAGAGACCCAACATCTTTGCAAGTTTAACCTTTTTCTTTAACACTGTCTTATAATTAAGCCTTATTGACACTTGTATGATAATGTACCATGTCACCACAGGATAGTGTGTTGCTTGTTGACCACTTGTTAGGTTTGTTACAACAGTTTTTAACGATTCATTCATAACTTAATATAGCTATTATTCAGTGACATACTTTATTGCATTAGAGTGCATAGTTTTGACAAAGTTATTTAGAAATTATAAATAATTTTGATTACAATTTCTGCAAGCATTCAAAATATATGTGAAAATATATGTGAAAATATTCATTACACAACTGTACCGACTGCTACAGTTACAGTTTTGTAGATGCAGAGATAAACAACTCACATCAACAACTCTCTCACTGCTGCTCTATGTTTGGTCTCAGAAGCCAAAAATAATTTTCTTTGAACTGGAGCTGATTTTTTGTCACATGCCTCAGCTGGTATATATCTCCGGTGCATATTTGTAGTTTAAATGTTCCCTCTGATGATCTTTCATCCCTATCTGACTTTCTCTCATTTGATTTTCAAAAGGAACGAAATCCGAAAGCTTCTGCCTTCACCCTACAATTTAGCCAAAAAAAAGTCAGAATTTTGACAAAATCATTGCAAAGGAAATAACCAATTACTTACTCTAATTTACAATTTAAATAGCCTTGCTGCATTGGCACAGTCACTAACACTGTACACCAAGCAGCAATGCTGCATCTCTTTCACTGGATAGGCTAGGCTGTGGCAGCTACTCAAAACTGCATGAAAAGCAAGTGCAAAAAGGCCGATAAGCACACTATCAACACTTGTAGTGCCATATTTGTAAGACAAGGGTCATAGAGAGTTTCAGGGCAAAAACCAGCATGGAAGAAGGACACACCATGTGAAAGACGGAAGCTGGCAGAGGAGACATCAATTACCAGAGTGAAATGTTAAACTGTGCCAGCACTCTCTGAAAGTTGAGAATTAAATTTATTATCAGGGCCCCTGTGTGCTTCCATTACAACAGCTACATTGGCCGGGTTACTTTAAAAGCCCACATGTCAATTTTATTAAGAAATAGCAGCACTCAGACAGATCTTGTCAGGATGCAAAAATAGCCCAAGGACAATACACTTGGAAGCCGAACCACATGGGGCATATGCAGCGAGGAATCACAGACACACAGAGTCAGAAGAAGTGGGACAGCATGGCGGGAAAACCAGCCTCTGTCTCTGTGTCGGTGTGGAAAAGAAGATCGCGCCAACGAAAAAGACCCCCGAGTGCAAACAGCCGAGGGCCTAAAGTGTCAAACACAGCCCGACACTTTGTAAGACTTCTCTTCTTTCAATTAGCGACATAAGTTCTGAGTTTCTGGTTGTGGCCAAGATTTAGGTCCTTTCTACTTTCATGAGCTGTGTGATTTTGCAACCAGCCGGCTGCAACTTTTGTATGAGCTTTAATATGGATTTCACTCATTTAATAGACTGATCTGAACAGTTTCTTACCAGACTTGTCTCAGCTGACTGATCATTTGATGAATTTCTTTGACTTCCTCTGACAGAGAAGCTTCTGAAGCAAACCAAAATAGATAAAAACAAGAACAACAGTTGGGTTTTTTTTTTTTTTTTTTATCACATATGACGTTATAAAAGCTTTTGGAGCTTAAATTTTCTGTTTGCTGATGCAACGTGAAACATCCCATCTCTCGTACTTACCTGCTGTGAACCCTCCACTCACCCTTTTGTTAAAATGATGAAGTCCTGTAGTTGCAAACTAAGAGCTTAGTGCAGTCTTTTTGTCCATATTCTCACCCTCACTGCTCCATATGCTCCATTTTTTGTGCAGCTTCTTTATCATATGCTCATTTTACTATCCCTTCCCTGTCTTTATCTCCCAATCCTCACTTTCCCACCCCATCTCCAGCCTCTCCCTCCACACACACACACACACACACACACACACACACACACAATCACACCCTGACGCCGACTCTATTCATTCTTTTCTCTCTCTTCGCAGGAACCAGGAAGTGACTCAGAGCCTGGGATCTTGGAATAAGGCCGCCAGTCAAAGATGAGACAGTACAGAAGGAGCCTGGACCAAACTCTGCAGAGCCTCCCCCCTTTTTTCTTTGTGTCACTGTGCAAAAGAAGATTCCCAAACTGTAGCCAGTTGAGGGTTTAAAGTGATAGCCCTAACATAGACCTCGTAACTTTTATCACTTAGCAAAATTATATCTGAGTTTGTGGCTATGGCCAAGATTTATGTCTTACTTTTCTACTTTTATGAGCTGCATGATCTGCTACGTCTTCAAAGTTGTTTTGATGGATGTTTTTAGAAATGTTTCATCAGTGGTGATGCTTTTAACTTTAAAGTTCCTTCTTCATAGCTCAGGCACAGATCAGATCTGCACTCTGCAGGCAGTGGTGCTGTTTTTTTTTTTTTTTTTTAAATATTATTTTACTTGATTTATAGATGCTTTTAAAAACATTTGAAGCCCAGTTTCAGAACTGTGTGCACTGTATGTGTGTTTATCTGTTGGGTTGGTTTAGTAGACTCATGTAATTGTCTTTTAATTGTATGTGATATATAAACTGCTAGTTGCTTTATTCCCTCTTAGAAAGTCGCTTCATTCTGCTGTTATCCAACATCACTGTATGTGTTCTTGTAAGTGATGCTTTCCTCTTCCAACAGCTGCTAGCATCACCGGTTCCAATTGGCTGCAGCCAGAGGAAGGTGTGGTCTGGACGGACCGTGCTGCATCCTTTGTCAAACCTGCAGTTTAATGTTGAATAATAAACTGTAAAGACGCAGGAATCGTGTGTGATCGATGCAGATGTTGTGATCATCATTTTGTTCTTGGTTAAAGTGCACATGCTCACGGAATGTGTTTCCAGATTGTTTTTCCTTTGATTCCCACCTGTAGCAGGATTGAGGACATGACCAGCCTGCTCAACGGAGTGAAGTGAAAAGCTGGGATCGAACTTGGATTCAACTCCGATTGAAGTTTAGGAGAGAAAAGACGCACAAATGAAGCAGCATTAAGGATCCGCGCACTTGATTCGACAAAACGAGCGAGACGCGCCCGCTTTCCTTCTCACCATGATCACTGGCACCGTGCGCTCCTCGCCGTAAGCTGCTGTGGAGGATCCGCACATTATGAGACGCCATGGCATGGTGTGACCGAGGGGTTCAGACTCTGCTGGCCATCGCGGGGGCCTTTGCCGCCTTCAGCCTCATGACCATCGCCATCGGCACCGACTACTGGCTCTACTCCCGGGCGCACATCTGCAACGCCACTAATGTCACCACTGACGAAACCCAGATGCAAACCAAGAATGTCAAAGGCGACCTGACGCACTCCGGGCTGTGGAGGATCTGTTGCATCGAAGGTAAAATAGCCTAATAAGTCTGTTTCTGCAAGTTTACAAACTTTTTTGTGGTTGTACAACGAGAGCGCATGAGTATTTGTTGATCCAGCTGATGTTGTTTGTTTTCTTTACGCGTGGAGGTGACAATGCATGTAGTGAGACTCAGTGGACATGGGAAGTCCGAGTCTTAACACCAGAAACCTTGTCAGTTACTGCAAAAAAAAGTGCATGAGCATCCGCAACAGATGTATGACAGTTTCTGTGTTTTTAGGACGCACCGATAATAGAAATCACCAAATGTGCTTCAGCATCTTCATCAGGTGTTTTTCTGTCTTTAAATGCAATTAAATGTAATTGTATTCAGTAAGTTACAAGAACATTATGTTTTCTATGAGAAAAATGGGTGGAAACTGCTTCGTGTTGCGCGCAAAGGCGGCGTTGTGTGTGCGTAATGAATGCACCCCTCTAAATTATTCAGTCCCCCAGAAAGGACAAAACCATGGTCAGATCATGGCATGAATTAAACGCAACAACCCCTCAATGTTTCTCACATTATTAATTCAAGGATTGATCCTAATTTTCTCCTCAATGTGACAGGGTTGTTCAGAAAAGTTCTTCCCTTTATTGGAATAAGTTTGAGCTACAGAAGATGTGAGCTTGTTTTCGCAAGCGACTGACTTGTTGGTTCAGGAGATTTGGGTGGTTTTCTCAGCTGTTCTGCAGCTCGCACGTAATCCTCAGCACAAACACGCCTGAGGAGCTCTGGGGTTGGGGTTCTTACGCTGGGAGAACAGGCCGGCATTGTTTGGACACGGCTGCACACCATTGCGCGCGACTGCTTCATCGGAAAGAAGCCAAATCGATGAAATCAATCAGTTGATCCGTGAAAGGAGACACCGGTGACGTGTTCCAACACCTCTGTCTGCTGTGGAGCTGTTCATCGTTACTGGTGCTGAAATCCCCACCCTGGATGTCGTTTCTTTTAACTAACAAACCCTTTGAGTAATTACTGTAAATACATGAATAACTTTGCCAAGCAGGTCAGATGCAGAAGACCAATGGTGTCACAGTTTATCCTGGAAATAACCAGTCGCTGACTTGTAATATTGTCTTTACAGAACTCCACACAAAAAAGGTTTCTACAGATTTTTATTTGACCACCTTTTCCACACTTGCCCACAAGCGATACTTCTGCATGTTTTGTTTCATACTGCAGATGCCTTGCGCAGATTGCAGTCATGTCACATAATAATAATACAACAGATCAAAGAATAAAGCAAAGGAAGTTATTATGGCTTTTATTGTCTTGATGATCAGAAGAAAATGTGTGTCAGAAGTATGACATATATTATTTTAATCCCCAAACTTTGGAGTATTTAGATGTATTCACAACTATGAGAGCATGTTAAAGAAGGACACTTAAAGTATCTCTGCAGACACATAGAGAGCTGACAGTGTTTTGGGTGTGAGGGTTCAATGGGAGAGGAAACTGTTTCTGTTTCTGTCTTGCATACTGATGAAGGCAGCCATCGTGGAACTCACACTCCAGGCACTGACTCCATACTGTTCCTACTTTATTGGAATTTTAATGTGAAAATTGTATTGCTATTTATAGATTTCCTGTAAAATTAATCAAAAGGAACATTCCTTCTTTTCTTGGAGGGCACGTTGCTCTTCAACATGTCTCCTCTTGCTCCCTGCTCGTATTGTTGGAAGGATGTGGAAAAGTTTCACACATTCTCTTGTTTTTTTGTCTCTTTCTCTCATCACATCAGCATTTTTGCTGCACTATGGTGAGACTTGATCCAAGGGGCCTCTCGTGGCACACCTGTAGCTGCACCTATGACCTAATATCCAATCACAGACTTGCTTTTAAAACTGTCATGATTTACAAATGACTGTCATGATTTACAAATAGGCTGATCTTGATCTGCGCTATTTAACTTAAGTTGCACCCTTTTTTGCAAAATGCATTCTTCACCTGTCAAAAAAGTACAATTATTCTTTCGATTCCTGCCAAAATTGTGTATACTGTTCCTTTGTGATTGATTAGTTTGTTTGGTAGGGGTTACGATTTCACAGTATGGACTCTAAACAGTTACATTAGGCAAAAAGAGAAGCATGAATGATCCGCAAGCCTCGGGGAGATATTGGCAAACCTCACTGAAGAAACGATGCTGACCTCTACGTGCCAAACAGTCATCTGTACATAATGGAGGGCATGAAGGTGTGCACAATGTGTGGAAAATGAACCTTTTTAAAATAAAACCAAGTCTCCCTCTGCAGCCAGTCATGGTGAAACACAACAAGAACTCTCACTTAAGGAACTCATGCCGGATTCAAGCAAACGTTTAGTCCAGCTTAAAATGGTCATTTTGCTTTTAACCACCATCTTTTCAAGGTTTCTCATTTCTGTAGGTGATTCTTGAGCTTCTCTGCATCATAAAGGCTGATTGCTGGCTTTGTGGCTTTGTTAGTTTGTGTGTGTGTTAGCCTGGTGAATGCATTAGTAAGATGTCAAAGGCAGCCTCTGAGAAGCGAAGCTAGAAATGTGATTCTGGGTTGCTGGGGGAAGGTTGCTATGGTGAAGCTATGCTGAGTAATAAAAGATGGGCTCCGGTCTCTCAGACAGATGGGCTCTGGGGAGATACCTCCCCTAGTCAGCTCAGTCTCTTTCTCTCTCCTCTATGTTTTTTTTACAGTCATTCCTCTGATTATTTCCTCACTGGCCTTCTGTGTACTGATCCACAGAGTGTTCTTGGTAGTTGAAAATTCAACTAAAAGGGTTAAAGAGGAGAGCAATTTAGAAAACAAGAGGGATATGGGATTTGAGGCATGATAGTGGTAAGATAGAGAAGTGGGGGGAAAAGACAGAGAATAAGTGTTGAAATAGACTGAAAGAGTGAGGTTAAGAAAGTGGAGGCGACAGACTGACTCTGGCATGTTTCATCACTTTATCCCTGCTTTTCTTTAATTCTCATTCGCAGCTAACAAAAAAACAAAACATGAGTTTCGCAGACAAGTGACACATCAAAATTGTGTGCTGGTGGCTACAATGAAATAAATGAAACACACTAATTATGAAATATACAAATTGCCTTGCTTGTGTTTTGTTTGGACTGATTGTGTCACTTTCTGTGTATTGCTGTAGCACAACAAGTATGCTGAATGCATTTACTACCTCATGAAACATTTCTACCCCGAAATGTGTAACTCATCCAAATGAGCTGTCTCTCACAAAATGCCATTCAACCAGACGATGCATAAAGCCACTCAGGCATGGAAAGAACAGCCAGAGGTTGCAGCTAATCAGCCACACTGATTTTGATTTTACAGCCACAGATCTGCTCTCTACTGGTCACACTCACAACAAATGGTGTACACCTCCTCGCTGACGTCACTGTCCTGTTTCCAGTATTAGTAGGAGCACATTTAACCAAGGCTGAATGACAGTGAACAACAGTTCCATATAGTATCCTGGGGATTGCTTTTAAATTCAAAGTTTCTTGCCATCTTGAAAACATTCAGCCACTTGTTAAAATATTTAAAATTGAACTACTCTTTTTGGTTCTTGAAAACGTTTCCCCTCTCATCCAAGAAGGTTCCTCACTTCTAACTGAGGAGCCTGATTCCTGGAGAATCTATACAGATGAGATCCTTCATTATTTACCTCCAGGTTTGCTAGTTTCTGTTTAATTGTGTCCCTCGGTTCTAACTGTGGAAATGTTCTAGCAGTTCTCAGTGCTGAGGAAGTCTCTTCGGTGATAGGTGACACATTTTCAAGAACCAAGAAAAGAAGTCCAGTTTCCTTCTATGCTTGTTATGAATTGGATAATCTACACAGACATAATCCTTCATTATTTACACCCAGGTTTGCTAGTTTTTGCTGGTTTCATTGTGTCATTAATGGAAAAAACGTAAAACAACAACAGTGCTTCTTGGTACAAGTAGGGATCAAAAACTCCCAAAAGAATAGAGACAAGCAGATACACAACACCACTGAGAGCTGTTCAAGTGAAAATATCACAGTTCAGATTCTCTATGAAGTCTTTTTAAATTATTCATGAAAACAAATCTATGTCTACATCTTTAATGTATTTTTACAATCTTTAAATTAAATCAACCAACAGAAGTTGCACACTTTGTTTTCAAGCCTGACCATTAATTGGCATTTAATATGATTTTAGCAATTTGGAATTTCCATGTTTGAAGAGATAGAATAAGAGAAGATAAGATGAGATGAGATGAAGATGAGATGAGATGAGATGAGATGCCTAAAAGTAAAAGGCAATAAGATATAAGTACGATACATTACTAAAAAATACTGACATAAGTGAGCTAAAATAAGACTAGAATAGAACAGTATAAAGTAATGTTGGCAGTTATATAGGGGCAATAAGTAATATCACGCATGATAATGAAAACAAAAAGAAATTAAATATTAGATTGCGCCTGAAAAAAATGAAATGAAAATGAAATATTGCACATATTGACAATGCTGTACATGAAAGTGACATATTGCACATGTAATCAAAATGTAATGTTACACAAGATAATGAAATGTTACACATTAAACTGAAATATTACCCCTGAGAAATGAAAATATGAAATATTGCACATTACATATTGCTATTGGTTAGATCAGGAGTATCAAGAATGTTCTTCTGTTACAACAATATCGGAGTGGTTTTAGGTTCTTACATTCTTTCTAACAGCATGTGAGTGCATGTGAGAGTCAAGTCCAGTCAAGTCAATGTTATTTTACATAACTTGACTTGAAGCTGTGTGTGACTGTGCTCAGCTGTAGTCTAGTCAATGCTTGTACATCGTAAAGCGCGTACTGCTAACACATGTGAAGGTGTGTTACAGGTGTTTAATGTAGCACCACAGGAGCTAAAACAGTAACAAAGGCAGACTTGAAAAGGACGTGGCAGCAAAGTCAGGAGTCAGACTTTTAATTCAAAGTCTAACCTTTCAATATTCATAATCCTCCAATGTTTTATTCTCTTAAAAGTGGAGGGAAGATTTTCTCAGTGAAGAGACTGAGATCTTTGAATAGAAGGTGCCCGAGGGCTTGAGAACTTCAGGACCTCAGATCCACAGCAGTCTGTCCTCAAATGGATTCTGACATGGTTAGAGGTGAAAAAAGGACATGTCATTGTGAGCTTAGATATTATTTGCCAAAACAAAACAACAAAAAAACACATCAGTTTTCTATAACTTATTTGTCTCAGGATCATTAAAGTTGCACGCTGATTGAGTGAACGGTCGATGGGTAGTTCCTTTTATACCCTCTGTCTTCTCATGTCAAACTTCATTAAGGCGACACAGTATTTTCCCCATAACTGCTGTCATCTTCTTACCTGCACAGACTGCTGCTGCCATCATTCGCATTCAAACTCGGCATGCTTTTGGCTTCTCCACAGGTATCAACAAAGGAAGCTGTTTTCGTATCAATCATTTTCCAGAGGATAACGACTACGATACCGACAGCTCAGAGTACATCTTACGTAAGTTGCTGCAACCTCTTCTTCTTCTTCTTCAAACACTCCAACCCTTAATCCTCTCTTTTTCATCCTGAGTGGTGATGGAGTTATCACAAGGCTACTTAATGTGTCATGACATCTCTATCCATTCCCCATAAAAGCCTGATGTCATGACAGTAATTGGAGGCATGGAGATGATAAAGTGTGCTGGGTGAAGGGACTTGTCTGAAAAAAAGGGGGCACAGTTCCCCATGTAAGAGCACATTTCATTTTGGCCGAAGTATTGCAGGTAAAAAAAAAAACCCTTTCGATAGACTGAAAACTGTCTCATCGCTGTGGGTACCCTGTGCTATTGCAGTCCAATCAGTTTGTGTGTTTTGTTTGAGGTTTCAGATCAGCCTCACTCAGCGTGCTGTATCTTGTGTCTAGTTTGATTCCCTGTACCCTGAGGCAACAGTTCCCATTTATACTGTTGTCTACATTGATGAATTTCAATAACCTCAGGAAAATTCAATTATGCACTCACTTGGTCAGTGTTGTGGAGCTGCATTGGCTAATTAGGCCATATATTTTAGTATATGTACAAACAGTCATCTCTTAAACCTCAAGTTTCTTTCTTTTATTCCACTTGTGGCATGTCAGGCAGGCCTGCCATATGCTGCTATTTCAGGAGCAGTTCGGCTGCACAGAAATTACATTAACTTGAAGTGTGGGTGGTACAGTACTCTGCATGTATTATAGTAGTTATGCTTCTTATTGAATCATGCCTGATACAATATTCCTTCAGTGATAATTGAATGCAAGTAAAGCCAATCCAAATTCTCTCCATTGTGTAGCAGCAAAAGATTCTGATACTGAGCAAATTCGTTTATTATAATCTTGTGAATAATAACAATAGCAACACACCATGAATGAACAAATGATGCTTTGAATGATTTTACTAATATAGTTAATTGTTGTCCAGTGATACTTGACCAATACTGGATATTTAGGCCAGACCCAGTGTTGAAATATGAAAATTAAAATCTGATTACAATAGATTTGTAAATGGTCTGCACTTACATGGAGCTTTTCTACCTTAATTGTACTCAAAGCATTTTACAGTGTTTACCATTACAATACAAATAGTAAACAGTCCACACTTATATAGCATTTGGTTAACCTGAGCTAAGTTCGATGAAGCACTTTACAGCGTGTTACTTATTAACCAATTCACACATCAGGAGCATTTTGGGTTTCACTGTTTTGCCAAGGAACATTTGGAAGTGCCGGGGATCGAACCACCAACCTTACGTTTAGTGGACAACCTTCTGTACCATCTAAGCCATTAAAATCATCTGCCAATTTGTGGACAATGGTGTCTGGCACCAGAATGCTGTAGGTTCTGTGGGTTGCTGGGTGGTGCTTCCATGAACTGGGTTTGTTCTGGATCAGGCCACAGATGCTTGATCTGAATGCAATCTGTGCAGTTTGAAAGCCAGGTTAACACCTTTGGCTTTTTGTTGTGTTGCTTGAGTTGTTCCTGAGCAGGGCCATTGCCATTGGGGCCGGGGTAGTGCTTAGTCTGCAACACTGTTTAGATGGGTGGTGCATTTCAAAGTAACATCATACAGTAATATTGATGTACTACCAGTCCACCAATATGGCGGCCAACCAGGCTCGTCCTGGTATGCCCAGCAGCCAGGACACCACTACTTGTTACCAGCGTATCTGTGCATGCCAATACCAACATATTTGTGTAGTGAGCACATTTATTGCTTGGCCTCTGATTATGAAGTGATTTAAATTTCCATTTGTACTGACAGGAAGGCTTCACTGTCTCTATCTTGTATGAACAGGTATAGTTCGTGCATCAAGCCTATTCCCCATCCTCAGCACCATCCTTCTCATGTTGGGTGGCCTGTGTGTCGGAGTTGGACGCATCTACAGCAGCAAGAACAACATCCTGCTCAGTGCAGGCATCCTGTTTGTGGCTGCAGGTAGGACCAGACCGTACAGAGTACCATACATAGACACACAAACTGGTACAAGTAGATTTGTGCAGTGCCACATACTGAAAGGAGGAGAAGGACATCAATTCAATTGAATTCAATTCAGTTTTATTTATATAGTGCCAATTCATAACTTGCATAGTAAGCTCAAGATCTTACAATATTATAGAGATAAATTCATTTCCCTCTGAACAAGCACTTTTGCAACAGCAGCACTAGTAAACAGAGTGTGAAGGTTTCCCTTTAATCTATGGTACAAATTGTGGTCATTCCAATTTAAAGGCCTCCCAAATTTTGATGTATTTTTAATCCTCATAGTGCAACAAAGGAGAGTGGTGAAAATACACATTCACTGTACCATAATCTTTAGGTTTTATAAATTCATGGCAGGGTTTCAAGTCATGGTGTCTTTAAAAAAAAGAAAGAAAGACAAAATCACACCATTTATCAGAACCAGAAACTGCAAAAAGAAAAGGATTGTCTAATATTCAACTTTCTGACTGTATTTGAACTACCCATCTGTCACGTGCTGTTCTATCTGGAAAGTAAACCAAATCTAAGCTTAAAATCATGACATTACATCTAAATCACTTTATTCCGCATGTCACAATTTTAAAAATTGCCCAAAATAAATGAATTGCCCTAACCAGATTCTATTAAAAGCCAAAGCTTCTCTGCTCCTAAATGCAATCAGAAAACCATTACTGACTCATCTGCGACCGACACTCAAGTGACAAAAATTCAAGGACTTTTTGGCTGAACTAGGCTGAATTGCAGGTAGCATTAAATATCTATAGGATTTGGAGCCCCCATTTTTTCCATTAATGCTAACAACTGTGAGCACTTGGAGAAAGTTGTACTGTTAATTCCATTTTATTTTTTTATTTTTTTGTAAAATAAGTAAGCAAGAAATTCAACTTTTGTTTGTTTTTTCAGGTTATGACAACTTTGTTGTACTGCACAAAAGACATTTGGACATTTTTCAGTTCTTTCTAAGGGCTGGACGGTGGCTCGGTTGTTAGCACCGTTGCCTCACAGCTAGAAGATCCCTGGTTCGCATCCCGGTTATGATCTTTCTGTGTGGAGTTTGCATGTTCTCCCTGTGCAGCGTGGGTTTTCACTGGGTGCTCTGGCTTCCTCCCACAGTCTAAAAACATGCTGAGGTTAATTGATGATTCTAAATTGTCCATAGGTGTGAATGTGAATGTGCTTGGTTGTCTGTCTCTATGTGTAGCCCTGCGATAGACTGGCGACCTATCCAGGGTGCCCCTTGCCTTTGCCCGAGTCGTCTGGGATAGGCTCCAGCCCTCCCGCGACCCTACAGAGGATTAAGCGGTGTATAGATAATGGTTGAATGGATGGATGGAGTTCTCTCTACTTCTAGCCATTGCTGTGCTGTTTTTTATAGAGATGCAAAGTAAAATGTCAGAAGCAAAAAATGCCCAGAAATTACTCTCAGGGTAAACATTGCATTTACTTATCTGGGCATTAACATCTCTCACTACATCTTTCCTGTTCTTTTCTGTCCCCTTCTTCAGGCCTGAGCAACATCATTGGCATCATTGTCTACATCTCCAGCAATGCTGGAGATCCCAGTGACAAGAAAGACGAGGACAAGAAGAACCAGTACAACTATGGCTGGTCCTTCTACTTCGGTGCCCTCTCTTTCATTGTGGCCGAGTCAGTGGGCGTCCTTGCAGTCAACATATATATTGAGAAAAATAAAGAGACGCGCTTCAGAGCCAAACGTGACTTCATCAAAACCACCTCGTCCTCTTCACCGTACTCTCGCATACCGAGTTACCGCTACAGAAGAAGGCGCTCACGGTCCAGCTCGAGGTCAACCGACCGGTCCCGTGATCCATCTCCGGTGGGAATGAAAATTGGTGGAGGGAGCGGAGGGGGAGGAGGGCTGGGGATGGGTTTGCCAATGGGCGATGTATCCCTGTACACCCTCAGCAGGGACCCTTTAAAGAGGGGGAGTGGGACAGCAGGCCCGTACAGCCCTGAGAGGGACTCTGGGTTTTTACAAGTCCACAACTGCTTCCAGAAAGATGTGAAAGACGGAGTGAACCGGAGGACTACGCCGGTATGAGGTCAGGAGTCTATTGTTGTGTTAAACAATAAGCTTGATGGAACACATTAGATGCCGTACCATTGATAAGAATGGACAATTCCTCCCCGGGACTGTTCACACGGTAGCAATGTTGAAAGGTCAGAGCTCAGAATAGGTTTTCTCACATCCCTCTGAGACAGAAAAGTGCAAGTGCTTCATTTGGTGGAGGAGGAAGACTGATATCAAAGTCATTTTCTTTGATAGGGCTCCTTGATAATTGGTTGTAGGAACTTTGAAGAGATATTTGAAGAGATTGTTTTTAAAATATGATACCTGCTATTTGAAAAGGGGAATTTCAGCTCTACAGAAAGCCTGAATCTTTTACTTGTACCGGTATCCTTTAAAGGCAGTCGCTCAGTGACTTTGCCTGGTAAGAGGATTAACCTTTTATAGACTTAATGCTCAACATATTAAAGATTCAGAATATTGAACTTATGTTAAACATGTTTTTCTTCTGAATTAGTGTTTTGAAATGGAAAGTGATTCATGTGATTGTTATCAGAGTATTATTGTATTGTACTTGTTTGTAAATTAACACAAATGGTGCTAACGTAATCTGTTCACCTTTGATAATCTTAAGCCTTCTCAACTCCCATTTAAACACCTTTATTGTATCTCAATAACCTCTCTCAAACTTACTTGTGAGTTATGTGATAAATGTGTGTGTTGCAGTATGTGAGTGTGTGTTATCGCTTTGAAACACTGCCACACTACGACACATTCATACTATGAATATGGATATCTGTAGATATGTATTAAGAAAACTGCCAAGGCACACGGTGACGTCAGAACATTCCAGTATGCTGTGAGGTGCATTAGTGTAGACATTATTTGTACAGACAGTCTGTGTAGTTTACTCTCTATTCACTCAGGGATGATGTAGGGAACAAATTCATTCTTAACGAAGCCAGACAGACTGTTAAAGTTGGTCTATGTGTAAAAGCAGAGGTTAGATCATGCTCTGTGTGTTGCAGTTAATTAACATGACCTTTATTTCTGCATTTACTGCCTTTGTGTTCAGAGATTTTTGTGTGTGTGTGTGTGTGTGTGTGTGTGTGTGTGTGGTACAGATTTTTGATCATGCTGCAAGAAAATACACTTGTAGGCACTTGTAGATTCATATTTAAAGTATTTCTGTATTCCTACATCAAGAGGAATTGTTTGAAAAATTTTCATTTTCAACAATAAATAATTTTGTGTCAAGATGTAGTTATGTGGCTTTGTTTGGCAACTTTTGCAGAATGGATATTAAAAAACTGGCAAATGATATGTATACAGATCCAGTTATTATTTTAGGTGAATAACTCTCGAGGACAAAAGCTTTAACCAGAATGATTTCTTATGGCTGCAACACACTTATTTACGGTGTGGGTCATTCCATCACAAATTGTCAAATTTCTGCTCGACCATCTCTGATTTGTCTGTATGCATGGCAATATCTCAAGAGCTATTTGAGATAAAAGCCTGACACTTTCACTGTTATTCGCATCATGCCATTGATTCAGCATCTGCAATATTAGACAAGTAAATCCAATATTTTCTGATTAATATGAAAATGTGAACCTTTTCCAAACTGCACAACTTGGATTAAGCTATGTAGCAATATCTTTGTTTTTGTGGTACATTTTGTCATACTTGCTCATCTAATTATGAAAGTTCAATGAAAGGTACTTTTTTATTTTTGGGGGTCAAGTATTTTATGATATAAAGTATTCTTTATGTTTTGTTTTGTATTATTGTGACATGAAATTACATAATGGTTCAGAAAATATTATTAGTTGACTTTTTTCATATTCAATTCACCCATGAACAGAAATGATTTTATCTACTTGCCCAGTATTGCAGATTCTGAATCAATGACATGATGGCAAATAATTGTGAAAATTTCAGGCTTTTATCTTTAATAGTTAGGATATTGTCATTTAAACATAGTCTCAAGTTTACTTTTTTTTTTTTTTAAACTGTGTTGAAAGTGGGTCGATGGGCAATTAAAAAAAATCTTGCAAAGTATTTGATATATCAAGTTAAAAATTCACAGACATAGACAAAGCACAGACAAATCAAAGATGGTCGAGCAGAAGGATCCTGATGATTTCAGATTGAATAGCCCTTATGGATTGTTGGTTTTTCAGGTTTCTACAATGTCAGAAAAAAGGGAAAAATGTCTGCAACAAGTTCTTAAAGCCTTTACTTCTGAAAATTGACAAAAGACAAGATAATTTTTTTCAAAAAGTTACATTTATTATCACAGAAGAGAAGCAGCAAATTCTCACAGGAAATAAGTCATGTTTAGTAGTTTAGCTTGAAACGTAATTTAAATTCATTAACTGAACAACAAATTAATTTTCAAAATAGTTTTTCTTCTAATGTAATACTTGATTAATCATTTTTACCTTAACAAATGATACATCAGAAACCAAAGAACCTCTCCAAATTCCAAAACTCAACTTCATAATTACAGCTAACTTCACTTGTACTTAAATGTAAAATACAAGCTGAGAATTGGTCCGAAGAGACAACATGGCGTTCTTTTTCACAGCTTTTTGCTTTCCCCTCATAGAGGACATATTTAGGTAATGACGCAGGGTTGATGGGCCTGTTATGTTCTGCTATGGTACTGCACGGCAGACAGTCGGCCAACCACAGGGTGTTAAAGGAAATCGGCATCAGCCAACTTAATGCTTGACTGAACTAACAGGCTCCCAAATGCTCATCCAGACTTCGAAAAAGCTTGTCTCCTTGTCTCCAAACAAGAGCTGGAGTTTAAGTGAGTGTTTGTGTGTGTATGGAGTACTGGTAGAAGTTCAAATTACTCATTTTTGTTATAGTGCATGTTTGGCTGGCTTCCATATCTGCTTCATGGTTTGTTTCCCAGTTGAATATTTCCAGCAGAAGCTGCAATTGATTTAATTTGGCTGTTGGTTTGTGAATCGGGGTCGCAGAAGTTGCCGTGTGCGTTTAAACATACAGGGCCATGAGAGGACATGTAGTAGCTTCCTGCTCTCCCAGCTATAGTTGTCAGTCAAGTCACTGAGCCGGACAAGGGGATGCCTTGAATTATAATAGACTTATTTCCACTCTGCATGCCAGTGATGTATTTTTGTTATGCCAAACTGGTTATGATGACCTTGTTTCCCACTCCAGACCTAAATTTGAGCAATTCTTCTCCACCCTTCTCCTTGCCCATCACCCGAGCTGTTAAACCCTGTGAATCTAAATGCCATGGACCTTCGCTGATATTTTCATCCACAATAAAGCTGCTCCCCCTCCCCGCTGTTGTGTGTGAGCCAAACATCTCCTTCGGTAATTGAGAGGAAAATGGCGGGGTCACCTCTCCATGCAGTCGCTGGACTGGACAGCACGCTTGTTAGCATAGCTTGTTGTGCAGGACGGATGAAATAACACTAGGGTTTCAACTCATGTTCTGTCTTTGAAACAGTAGAAGATACCAGTTGACACTGAAGCTATGTTTATACTAAACCTGATACACGCAATGCCATAACAAAGCATTTACACTCAGCAATGATTTATTCTACTTGGAAAAAACAGCTATAATTGATATAATCCTACAAAGTCAGAAGTGGAGAGAACAACACCAAATGCCACGTTGATGCTTGGAGAGCAATTTCTTTCATGCATATGAGGGAATCTGCAGCACAGGTCTAATATAATAACTTTATTAGCACAGCATGTATTTTGAGGCTATAGAACCACTGTGAAAGTCAGATGCAATTTCTTTTTGAAAATTTAAAATGGCTGACATTTTCCCCAGCAGGGGTCTCGATTACTTCACTCCCTGTTGATACTGGTGCCGTACTGTCGATCCGGGAACCGCAGGCCTCCATTAGGATGACATCTGTCTCTGTGCTAAGACTGGATTTAGCCAGCAGCAGTTGGAGCTTAACCCTTTTGTATCTGCGATGACACATGAACAGCATCAGATCTTGATGGTGTGGAGCGTAACACAACTAATTATTATTTTACAGTGCTGCTTACCTGATAACATTGCTTCCCTTAAACTTGTGACAATGAGCTAATCAAAACCTTAAAAATGCTAGATGTTGGGCGATCTGACACCACATGGGTGTCAGCAGGGTTAGAAACCCCCAGTTTGCTTCCCAGCCAGGCAGACCTTTCCTGCTTGTCATTCCTCTGCTCTCTTTCCTCACAATTCATAACTGCCTCAAATGACGGAAAATTTTAAATACAACAAAACAAATCTTTAGAAGTGGTCGATGTGTGTCAAGAAGCACATTAAAGTTTTGTACAGTTTGTTTGGTTAAAGTGGGGAAGCTATACTCAAGATAAGTGGGGTCCTGTGACACCATTTTTATTTCTAAGATCCAAATCAGTATACTGAGGGGAAAAAAACAAGCACATCTTCATCATTACAGCTACAGGTGTGAGATTGGAGCAGAGAGATCTATGTTTCTGTTACATAATTTGTCGCAACTTTTAGCCCTTTATTGTCTTTGTGTAGCACTTTCATTGCTTCAGAACTTGTATTTCCTGCTGAAATTCTAAAATATATCAATGATGTGTAACATATGGTAAATACAGAGTGTCTTTAATTATTTCAATAAGAAGAATGATTTTTGTTTTGTTTTGTTTTGTTATGCATCATTTTCTTGAGAATTGAAATTAAATGCAATTTTAAAAAGATCAACATTTGTTTATTGCTTTGCAGGCAGTAATTGTTCACATTTTAATATATTTATATATTTAATATTTTGTTTGTTTGTTTTGTTTTGTTTTGTTAATGTATCGTTTTGCTGTGAAATTACCCTGAATTTTAAAAAAAGACTTAATGGAAAACCAACATCTGGTTTTATTCCTTCACAGGCATTAATTTTCCACATTATAATTTCTGAAGTCTGTTACACACAAATCAAACTTATTTGGATTGCATAATGTCACAATACAACAACTGAATGTATTTATGGGCCCACAAAAGCAATGATTTTCAACCCAGCGAAATGTTTCTAAGAAAAAAAAAGAAAAAAAAGTGGATATAATAAATAACGGAAAGCTGGAGCTGAACAAGGCAGTGATCGACCTTCAGGCCTGACAGAAGTGGTGAGGTCTGGTGGATGTCAAAAGAAAAAGAAAGTGGTTTAAACATGACCTGGGAATGGTCCCAAGCTACACAATAGAAAGCCCAAACTGCCGAGAGCCGTGTCCTTCCCAATAAAACAGAACTGTTCTAAGGGCCAAAATGAAGTGTGTCAGGGAGTGAGAAGAGGCGCTGCAGCAAAAAAAAATGTGTTTTTGAAATATTAAAGCATGCAAACATATTCTAGTAGACCCAAAAAAAATTCAATTAGAAACCTGTAAATGTGTATTATAGGGGCTTCTTACAATATTTCTGTCATCAAAAGTCAACCAGTAAATGTACTTAAACAAAAGGAAGGCTTCATGTGATTGATTCAAGTCATTGTGCTGTCAGTTTCTACACCATCATGTTGTCTTTACACATTTGGGTCTGTGTCCACATTTCTTGGACTTATAAAGAAGAAACAAAACCAGCTTTCATCAACTGAGACCAAAAATGACTACATAGTGATTTAACTTTGCACAAAGTGATCAATGGCTCCTTTGGCCCTTAACACGGGTTTATCAGTGTGATTGGGAAGCCGTCATGATAAGTCATAATCAATGCAGCATCGTGTCCTCTGTGATTACAATCATTGGGATTTAGTGATTCAGGTTCTGTCCACACAATTAGTCCGCAGGATCAGATTGTTTCCCTTTGGGAAGTTATTCGAAAAGCCACAAGTCTCCCTGAGGACTCAGACTCAGACCTGCAGCTCCAGCGTGACTCACTCAAAGGTCAAAGGTCGAACCAGCTAATGTCTCTGAGGTCTGAGTTGTTGCTCTTTTAATAGTGATTATGTCAGTGCCATTAATCAAAAACAATGGTGAGATGTGAGAAGGACCCGACTAATTAAGGTTCACTGAAGGTTGTTTATCTGGTAAGTCATCCAGGCCACTACACACTGAGTGTCACACATACACACATAAATACGCACAAACACACATACAAACCACATGCACTTCCTGTACTCACCTGAACACACATACACACACACACACACACACACACACACACACACACACACACACACACACACACACACACACACACACACACACACACACACACACACACACACACACACAGAGAGAGAGATAGATAGATAGATAGATAGATAGATAGATAGATAGATAGATAGATAGATAGATAGATAGATAGATAGATAGATATTGTGTTGGTCCCCTTGTGGTCAAAAATGCTCTGAACCATTGGACATGGACAAGAGGACCTCTCAGGGTGTCCTATGGGGTCTGGCACCAGGACATTGGCAGTGGATCCTTTGGGTACTCTGGGTTGTGCAGTGGGGCCTCTGTCAATCAAACTTGTTCCACTGCATCCTGTTGATGCTTGATCAGAAAGGGGTCTAGGAAGTTTGGAGGTCAAATCAACATCTTGGGCCATTGTCATGTTCCTCAAGATGTTCCTGACTGTTTGATGTTTTTGCCATGCGGTGGGGTGCATTTTCATTATATGTGATATATGTAATATTTTGGACTAATATTACGGCTGCATTCATGTGCATGTAGAAGTTTAATGTTTAGCTCATTTTAATTTCTTTACATACTGTTGGATTGTTTAATCTGCAGAAAGGCATCATGTTCTGTAACTTCCTGTCCTCTGAGAACCACACACCTCTAAAAAGTCAACTTTTCATGAGCTCAGAAAAACAGTCCTGCTTTTGTAAACATGCATTTTTAAGCTAATCCAAGAGAGTTACTGAATAGTTGACTCAGCTTAAGAAGTAGAAACATTTTCTTAGACCATAAAGAAACACTTCAGTTTATCACAAGCACCACAATTGGAGATTTGTGGTTTTCGCTGGACTGGAAGGGTATGAAGAATGTAGAAAATGTAAAAATGTGGTGTAGAAGTATAAAGTTGTCTAAAATGGGAATAAAGTTCAGTACTTTAATAAATGTACTGGGCTACATTCCATTATTGGTCATAGCTCCATTTTATACATCACTAAAGTTGTCGTTTACTAATAATTTACCCATTAAATCCTATTCCGTACATTTAAAGAGTTACTGTTAAGGAGGCACATTCTTTAAACTCAGTATAATTCACCCTCAGATCCAGCAGAGGGCTTCAGACTACAAGTTTCTGCTCTTCAGCTCTGGGGAGAGGGAGTAAACAGAGGAGCTCTGAGGTTATTTTCCTTCTTCCTCTCAGTCTGTGAGGAGGATGGAGCAGCAAATCTAAACAGGGCGGCTGGAGCCTGCAGAGTTCCAGCGAAGCTCCGAGCCTGACCTCCTTTTTCTGAGCTCCTCACCAAGTGTCCTTCATCTCCTGCAGGGTCCTCGCACCTCCGACCATGAAGCTGTGGGTTGTGCTTTGCGTGGCATTGCTCTGGGTAGAGCTCCAAAGCGGTGAGTAAAGTTTCCACATCTGTCTCGTAGATTTGTGAGTGAAGCAGAATTACTGTTAATGTCATCATTCAACTCGGGCTGCAACCTGGAAGTAGAAGCAGGATTAGATAATGTGTACAAATGCTGTCTGGGGGCATCTGATGGGCGTAGAGTGGGAGGTGCATCAGTAGATCTCATTCACAAACTGCAGAGATAAACGTTATGCTTATCTAAGTAGAATGTCATCCTCCCTCAGGGGAAACACAGCCACCGATTTGATATATTTGCATTTTATGTGTGTGAAACGTAAAAGCGTGCGCAAGAGTGGAAGTTGTGTAACTTTTTCCAAAGCGGTTC
The DNA here is from genome assembly GCA_900302755.1 of Chromis chromis. NCBI lineage: Eukaryota > Metazoa > Chordata > Actinopteri > Pomacentridae > Chromis > Chromis chromis. Next base: position 30,881 of record OMNN01006624.1, read on the forward strand.
TGCAGACCAACTCAAAGCAGCTGGCTCTGAGGCATGCAGCAGGCGTTTCTAATTATCTGCCCTTTTACTGCTGACCTCTCCTCGGAGTTCTCATTAATGCTGCACCGAAGAATAAAACAACAAAACCCTGAAAGTCTACAAGAAAAAAGTTTGTGTGCCCACTGAGAAAGAGAACATTCTGTGCCAGGAGTTCACAGTTCCTGTCTGAGTGTTGTCACAGCTGGAGGAAATAGCAGCAAACTGAACACCAGTCAAGGAATGAGGCCTGCTGATATAGAGCTGATCTTCATTAGTAGTTTCTGTGTTTCTGTGATCAGGTTCCTGCCAACAGGTCAAGCGAAGAAAAGATGTAGGGGAGAACCGCATCAGGCCTGGTGGGAAACGGGTGAAGATTCGCCACCCGAAGCTGAAAGACGTAGGAGGCAAAGGCCAGTCCCTGCTGACCCAGGTGCTGGATAAAGGCCGCTTCCTTCGCCTGGGCCCGACCACCACTCTGACTCCTGGGAGGAACATGGAGCTGCGCTGCAAAGGCAACAACATCGGCTGGTCCTACCCGACCTACCTGGACACCTTCAACGACTCCCGCCTCAGGTGCTGTGAGGAAACATCAGCCGTTTGATGCCGGTGAATGTGAGTTTCTGACGTTTTTGTTTGTCGCCTGCAGCATCAAGCAAAGCGACAAGTACAGTCAGCTGATCCTGACGTCGCCCTCTGCTGCAGATACAGGCCCCTACAGCTGCTGGGTCATAGTGTGTGATGGTAGCGAGTGTGAGAAGGACCACGATCGCATCTACGTCTCCTACATCTATTTCACAGGTGATTTTTTTGTGCACATTTTGCCACTTTTAATGGATCTTTTAATTTGAATCTGAATTGTCCCTGGTCAGTTAATGTTCCAATGAAGAACTTAATATGTGTTTTAGTATCTTAGACTTTCCAACAGATTTGCAGTACTACAAGGAGTTGTAACTTCATTCTTTACGTTTCCAGTTAAATACAATGTGTGCATTATTAATTAGTGTTTCTCCAATAATTAATACCTTATTGTAAGAGATCAGACGATTAATAATCCAGTTCAGTGCAATTCAGTTTTTGGTTGTGCATCCATTGAAAACACTAATCAGTGTTTTTTACATAGTGAAAAGCTCAGACACCTACATGACCAACTCCACTTTACAGAGCATTTTTGTGTCTTTCAGCTCATTGATTCCATTTTCCAGCAGCTGTTTTGCTTCAGTCTCACTACATTCATCAGTGTTGTAGATGACAGCTGTTTCAACCCTGACACACTCATTGTTCACTCCCTGTCAGGGATGCAAAGTTAGCGAATAGCTGGAGGACATAGCAAAAGTCAACTATTTTACTGTTTTAGGAGGTGGTGCAGACCAAACCAGAGCTTAAAGAGCAGATGATATGCACATTTACAGGTTTAATATTTTATTTTGAGGTCTACTAGAATATGTTTGCTTTAATGCTCAAAAAACACATTGTTTTTCTCATGCTGTACATCGCTGTAGCACCTACGTCTGAAACAGTCTATTTTAGCTCCCGTCTCTTTAAGGTCCACTCCCAAAAAGTCAGGAACGTTCGTTAGACATCATAACAGCAGATCTATGGCCCAGTGCCAGTCTCCAAAATGGCATAAAAAGGAGGAATATGACACATTATCACAACAGCACTTGTTGCTTGGAAACAAACCATCACCAGGAAAACAAAACCAATTTTTGGACTCGTGTTTCAGTCACAGTTTAATAAGCTGCTCACTTCATCCCTCCCTGTTTGTGACATTATAGTGTTTAGACGTTTAGCTAACTAACAAAAGTCAGGAAAGCCTTGAACATCTGTAGATCCTATGTCGGGATGAAAACACAAACAGCTCTACAAACCTGCTATAAATAACTCCAACAGCAGGCAGCAGCCAGATGCTGTAACTGACTGATAAAGTTCTGAGCAGATTTCTTCCCTGCACCAGTCAAACTTGGTTTTTGCACATTTTTTGGGAAGCAGGACAACAAAGTTTATGTGGCACCAATTTCACCATTAACTTTGGGAAAGTCCCTCTGGGAAGTCTGCAGACATGTGACACAGAAAAGATGCATAATGGCAGCAAAATGTTCATATTAGTAGTACCCTTAGTGGGAGTGTGGCTTAAAATCTGTCATCTGTCAGTATAGACAGAGAGACATAGAAGTTCTACTAGTTCTACTTCTAGCAGAAGTAACTTTTGAAATGATTTCAGACAAAGACAAACACAGAGAAACAGCCAAAAAGCAGATAAGCGTTTGTAGCAACATTAACATAATAACATTTTGCCAATAATGTAATAATGTAATAAGTTATTACGTTAAAGGCCTAGCATTAAAAAAAATCCTTTGAAAATGTAATAACTGCAGCCGATAATGTAATAATACATAAACAAGACTGCATTTCTTGGAAATAAAAGAGGGTTTTTTTGCAGTTTTGTGCAGTTTGCTCATCAAAAATAGGTCTAGTGGATGGCATAGTTGTCATATTCATTCATCAAGGATATGTCACATAGCTCTCATTCTCCTTAATTATGGTTGTAAGAGCCAATTTGAGAATTATTTGTTGTACAAAATCTTTTTTAAAGTACTTTTTGGAGAAGAGTTTTTCCCATTTCATTGACAGAAAGAGAGACAGGATAAAAGGGGGTAGAGAGGAGACTGACATGCAGAAGGGTCTTGAGCCGGACTCAAACTCATAAGGGACTGAGCCCATGTGGTATCACTAAAGAGCTAAATGTACAAAATCTTTATTTAGAATATTGTTTATCTGCTTAGATATGTAAATTCATAATTTCATGTCAGTGTCTCTGTTGGATGTTGCTTTGTCAAATGAAAGATTCCATTAAAACTTCTTTCAAACATTTTTCAAGAAAAAATGATTCAGTCATCACTTAAGACTGTATTGAAATAACTGGACAGGCACTATAATGGCACTTAACTCCAATATACAACATAGAACATAAACACTCATTTACAAATGTAAATAAAAAACTATTATGTACGTTATTGGTTCAAAAACTTTATTACATTATTGGCAAGTTATTATGTTTTTGGCTTTATTACATTTAAAACTGCCAAACTTATAACACTATTGGTTGCTACAGTTGGTGGTTGGAGAATATTAGATTTACAGTCAGAAACACGACTCAAAAAAGCTAAACACTTTTACGTTTCTCTGCATCTGCTGGGCAGAAGCTGCTAAATTTGCTGAATCAACTTTATCAGTTGATTTAATAGCCACATGCTGTTTTACAGTTCAATTAATGCTGCTTCGGTGTTATTACGTGCATGATCCATGATGTTTTTGGAGAAGCAGCAATGGTCATTCCTGTGAAATGCAGAGTTTCACATGTTTTGACATGTCAAAGAGGTGAAACTAATTTCTGTAACAATGGCTCACTTCTAACGAATGTTTCCAGTAAAAAAGCATACCAAATACCAAGAACCTGGAATTTTAATATCATCACATCTTTTCTTGCTCTGACATGCCATGTGGGCTGTGAGTTAAGCCTGTTCCAGTCAATAACGTCAGCAGGTGAACAGTTCTTCCCCTCTATTTGAAAAGTGCTACCAGGTGGTGAGTCTTTCCAAAGCATGTAGTTGTCCAACCACGAATCTGCATCCAGATACTGTTTATTAATGATTTACTCAATTAAGACTGACGGCTTAATGTAAAATGGAATAAACCCTAATTATTATTGCCATTCAAGATGACAAACAGCTATTCACTAAGCTTAAGTTTACAGACACTTATAAAGACTATTTATATCATGGCAGTGTTGAGTTTTCAATGATGAAATATTTTTGACTCGGCAGATTTTGCCATATTTTCAGACGAGTGATAATAAATCTATGATCTATGGTAATGAATCTAAATCTCTAATCTCTGCTCATGAAGTCGGTTTCTTTTGTATGTATTTGTAGTCTTGATGAGATGAAATGTATAATGGAGCAGAGTTTCATAGCCTCTGCTGATGAATGGTGTGTTGCCCTAATCGGTCAGGTAGAATGACAGATGTTTGTATAGTAGGTGTGATGGTTGTATTTTCTATTTTCACAGTGTTACAGAAATGATGTCCAGTAATCCAATAATCATGCACTAGTGCCTGATTGTCGTTTGAGACAGACGCATGTGTTTCAGTGACTCCATCATAGAAAATTCAGAATTATAGAAGTTACTGGAAACTCAAGACTTAAGTTCACAACAGTTTATCTTCTGAAAAAGTATCACATTGATTTATAACACATGAGCTGCTTGGTGTGTGAGTTTTTCTCAAAACTTTCCTCAGACTGCCCGGCTATAGGATGATTTATCTTCACTGACGTGTATTTAAACCAGATGTATTGAACTCTTTTCCCACTAAAACACCTGTTTGATGCCTCACCTTTCTCCTCCAACCAGACAAAGACAACCTCTTCGTTCCATCTGCCATCCACTTTGAGATCGTCTACTTGCGCCCAGACAGACCTGCTGTGGTTCCCTGTAGAGTCACCGAGCCTCAGGCCAAAGTGTCGCTGCACAGAGAAGTTCCTCCAGAGGAGATCACGGCGAACGGGACCCTGGTGACCTTTGACCCCACCAAGGGGTTCGTCCTGCAGAGCCCGAGCCCGGAGCATCAGGGGGTTTTCTACTGCAAGGCTGTGACCAAAGGCAACCCTCAGATCTCCACAAAGTACCAGCTGCTGTATGTGGAGGGTGAGGACGCAGCAACCACACAACACTATTGTAAATACAGTAACACAAGTGCTGGAATGCTAGCCACTTTCTGGTGCCTAAACCTGTCAAACATGACTATTTACCCTGTCAGCCAATTGATTGAAAGCTAGGAGAAGGGTTACACACAGTCATGAATCTAGCGATGGTTACTTTGCCTCATCAGCTTCCAGGAAAAGGTTGTATTTCAAAAAAATGTCAAAAGCCTCCTCAGCTCCTCACAGCTTGGGTTATGTGGACGGCTGCCAGCTGAAATGGAAACACTGTGCAGATTTTGCAAACGGGAGGACGAGAGGTGAACGTATGAGATGGAAACAATGTGTGGTTTAGGTAAAGTTGAGCTGATGTGGCATGTTTGACTGGCAGATGGAGAGAAACAAGGACTGGACTGATGGTGGAGCTTTAACTCTTTAAACACCACTAAACTGTACAGGAACTGCTTAGTTTCATCAGCTGATATAGTAAGTAGAGATATTAGCTCTGACAGTTGTCTTTCTCTTGGTGACAGTTCCCAGTGGGCCGCCATTCGTAAGCCTTGAATCCTCTCCGGACTCAGTGAGAGGAGGCGACGACGTCAACGTAACCTGCACCGTGCTGGGAGAACCAGAGGTGGATGTGAGCTTCACCTGGTCTTATCCTGGTCAGGTAAGATCAATACTGCAGCTAAAACCAAATCGGAGCCAGATAAGGGAAGAAACCACAACCAGCAACCTGTGCTGATACTATATACACCACTTCAGTTTAATGATATTGTCCCAAAAGAGACATTTACTGTATTTTATAACCAGAAACACTGCAGAGCAATAGTTTAAACATTCAATCTGATACGGACAGAAACTAAGAATTTACTGTATAAACACAAAATATGGAATCAGAAGAGGCCCACCATGAATAATTTTAAAGCTATTTGTACCATGATTCATTCATTTAGCCTATAGTTTAAATATGCTAT
>OMNN01006646.1:1154-13761 GCA_900302755.1 Chromis chromis
CATACTAGGAGCAGTGGGCTGCCACGGTGCAGCGCCCGGGGAGCAGTCAGGGGTTAAGGGCCTTGCTCAGGGGTTCGATCCCCTGACCTTCTGATCAGTAGTCAGGGGCTTAACCTGTTGCGCCACCACTACCCCATTTTTAAAGAAGAAAGAAACCTTTATTTGTCATGAATACATTTTTACAGTATTGTGAAACGTTTTCACGTATCCCAGTTGGGGTCAGAGCGCAGGGTCAACCATGGTACGGCACCCCTGGAGCAGGAAGGGTTAAGGCCTTGCTCAAGGGCCCAACAATGGCCGCATTGGAGTTTGATCCTGTGACCTTCTGATTCGTAGTCCAGAGACTTAACCGTTACGCCACCACTGCCCTAAATACTTTAACTAGCAAAGAAAGAAATGCTGATGAGAAACATATTTGTGATATATCATAAACAAAAATATAGTGTAATCTGAGACTAAATACATTTCAAAACATAACTGAGGGTGTGATATAGTTGCATATGTTTTTGCGACATAAGGCTAGACTGTGAGAAAGGAGAATGGAGCTAGCTAGCTGCTAAACTACATCAGGTTAAGAGAAGATATGATACTGAGTTTAAAGGCACCTCTATTAGAGTAGTCTGGTCTAAATCTAGAAGTCTAGCTTGTCTAAATCACAAGAAAGGTAACCAATTAGTTTTGCTGTTGAGTAATGTGATGACTTTTTTAAGTGAATGCAATATCAAAATCATGTTTTGGATCATTTTACGAAAAGATAATACACAATTTGTTGTTACAGTTTGTCCTTACCCAAAACCCTCATTAGGTTAGAGGAAAAATATCAATTAAACCCTTTCCCTATCACATGACTTTCCAGATAAACATTTTGCAGCTCAACAATGAATCACAGCAATTGCACAAACAGCGGCTTTGCAAATAAATGGTTTTCATTGTTGTATGCAGTTTAAAACAACATTACAGAAACAGCTCAAGCCTTTTAAATATCACTGTTTGATGATAAGTCCATACAAGTTCAAGTTTAATTGCAAAAGAAATGCATAAAAGCAGACCGGAAGAAAAAGTAGAAAACTTAATTAATCTCTACAGTAGAGTGTCGGCCTCCTGTAAATCCACACTCCATGAAACCGGCTCCCTGCTGCTTCTCAACTAGCACCCTACCAGAAGACATATTTCACAACACACGTCTTGCCATTAAAATAGCATACAGCTCAGTGGAATTCAACCCTGAAGAAAGTGTAAAGAAAGTGGCAATTAAGCGACTTATAAGAACTGCAATAAGAAATCATCAGCAGAAGGTCAAATGCTGTACATATGTGAGTTCTTACTAACCTCCTCAAGTTAGATGACCTTCACTGCTTAAACAGTGAAAGAGCCAACATAATGCACAATTCACAACTCCACTGACATGTGTTGACACCTCTGAAAGGAGTAAAGAAAACATGTTCTGAAAGCTAGTTGAAGTTCATTGAACCTTGAAGATGCTCTGACAGAATGCTCCTTCCCTTCATTTGATTTAGTCGACCCAAACAACATTAAAAAAGATTAAAAACCAACACAAGACCAAGGCTAAATGGCATAATGATTGACATAGGCAATGAAATGTTGTTTCTCATGGAAGCTTTAAAAATGCACATGACTGTCCAAATGACACAGTGGAAAGAAACAATACAGATCCAGGACCCCTGACTGCAATAACAATGTTAATGAAGCAATTTGACCTGACACTGAAATACATCAGTACTCATAGGCTAAAATGCTTGAATTAACACTGGTAATCATATAGTCCCAAAGCCATTAAAGTATACCCTTGCTAATTACAGACCCATTAAAGTCTCAAAAAACCTGATAAGACTGTTTCAAAGAATCCTTCGAGATGATGTTGAAAGCTACGTAGAATAAGGGAGCTTGTGGGAGTTTCACCAGGCCAGGTTTACAGGGAATAAACAAAAGCTGGCTTCTTCTTTCAGTCAACAGAAGATGAAGATCAAGGTAACTTTCCCCCATCACACTGAATCAGTCTCAAAGAGAAAGCCCTCAAAGAAACAAGGACTAAACTTAAAGAGCCCATGCTTTTGCTTTTTGGGGGTTTTCCCTTAATAGCTTTTCTCTGCATGTAAAAAGTCTGCAAACTTACAAAGCCCCAAGTCCACACCAAATCAGAAAACATTGCTCTTTACCTGCCTGAAACACCTCATTTGAAGTCTGGGCTTTTCTTCCGTTACTCATTTACATCACCATGTAACTCTTTTGCATAACACCTCCATAGCGGCTAGCTTTGCCATGCTCTCAAACGAAGCATGAGCAGTTCACCTTCTTTTTCTCACTAAAGCAGCTTTTACCAGGGTTATGTCTTTTTGCCTATATTCATAGATTTGGGGTAACAATGTACCTCAGTTTCCTCAGGTCAGCTGACCTATCAGAGCAGACGTCTCAAGAGGGGAGCCTTAAAGAAACAAGAACTAAAACTGCAGGTGGGGCAGGAATGTGCAGTATAAGAAAAATGTGTATGTTTTTAACATTAAAGCATGTAAACATATTCCAGTAGACCGCAGAAATAAAGTTAGAAACCTGTCTATGTGCATGATGATATTCTCTTTTGGTGTTTTTGTTGCAGCAAAGCCCATAAAAAGACCAAACCAAACACTGTATATAAAAGATGAACGTATTGGCTTGTGGACTAACACTTTAAAGTGTCAAGTTTGGAATTTGGCTGTTATTTGACTATTTTGAAATCAAATGTGACCAACAGGAGGAGGATCTGACTGAGAACTTGAGGATACTGTGCACAGTAATACAGTTGCAACCTGTCAATCACAAAGTACCTATGCCTTATCCTGATTTATCATCTATTTTAATTCAATTGGGACCTTAATTTACAAAATAAACATGCTGTATTGAAGGAGACTTGAAACTAGCAATTGAGACCATACATTTATTAGAAGAATGTTTACTGAAGTAACAACTCAAGTAAGGTCATTTTGTTATAGCCTTCTATAAAATCTGACTTTTTTTTAGCACCTGAGGAGTTTCCCCCTGCTGGCTGTTAGAAAGAATGCAGGTTCGATTCACTTCCATGTTGGCTTTACTTTTCTACACCTAAAAGTTACGACCATCTTTTATGTTCATTCTATGGACCCAGCACAACAACAAAAAATATTCTACTAACGAGTTACTGCCCTATATTATTTATCTGTACTGCAGAGCCCCCCTTTTTTTTCAAAAATAAATTAAAAACACGTAAATTAAGGATGTAGTTCTTACGGCGCTTGCCACAGGGGTGGAAATGTCTTTTAGTGTCTAAAGTTTGACATCCAGCCAGCTGGACCTTTGCTGCACTCTCTTTCCCTGAATTTCTTTCTGGCACTGCTGTACCTATCCAACAAAGGCAACAGGGCACACAATAAATAATAATAATAAAAAACACACACACATAAATGAGCCACACTTACACTGGATGACATGTTCCTTCATCTGAGTAAGCATTTACACTTGTTGATGAATGAGTACAAATTGTAAAATTAAAAATGACAATCATCCTGACATATGCATAGAACAAAACCTACATTTTCTATTTAATGTGCGTCAATTTATAACATGTTGCTGGCAAAGTCCTTAGTGACATATCTAAAATATCTTTGGGTTGGGATTGGCTTCCCTATATGATCCTGCTGTCTCTGGTTTTCTGTATTACTTTATGCATTCATTTTATAGTTCAGATAGAATAAGAAAGCTATTTTAGCTCTTCTAGACTCCAGAAATGGCAACATTAGCCCATCAGTAAAATCCTTTATGTAAACAACTCTTAGATTGATTTCCATATTTTACGGTCTCTAAAGGATGAATCCCAATGGCTTTGCTCTGATTCCCAGATTTTTTTGATCTAGGCCACCAGTAGGCCAGATTTTCTGTGCTTTGTTTAACGGCTAAATATCTTCAAAATTAGCCTCAGGTTATATCATCAATACATATTTTACAAGTTGCCCTTTTCATCTTTGTATTTCGAGTTTAAACACCAAACTTGACTGTTTGCTGTATTTATGAGTGCATCACTTTGCAGTTGTAGTCTTTGCTGCCTTGGCTTTTAAGCCCCTATTAACACTGCTACAATTGACTGCTTTGCTCTCTACATGGCAGTAAACCAAACTTGAACGATTCCATGCATGTAGGTGGCTTGTTGGCCAAGGTGTTTACAGCTGGCAGGCATTCGGTACATTAATAGAGTATACAGTTCTTTTTCTTTTCATTCCAAGTCCAAATCAATATGTGTGTCCTTGGGGAGTGCAGTTTACTCTTTGGAGAGAGTAAATAATGACAACAAGCACTTACAGTTTTACATCGGTATTTATTCTCTGCAGCCAGGTTTCTCTCCATCATCAGGTGGCATCACCCTTCACCCTCCTCGATGCTCTTCTGCTTTTCCATCAATGTTTTGCTTTGCTTTAGATTGTGCACAGTGAGATTCAGTTCATGTAATGTGTAAAAGAGAGTACAGTACGGCGGTATCCTTCTCTAACTCAGTGGTTCCTGCTGCTCTTTGGTTCTGGAGTTGTAAAAAGTTTACTTTCGAAGTGCCTTAAATGATGTAAGAACACAAAAGAATTAATTCTGAAAAAAGCTCTGTTGTGGTTTGACCTGTGCTGGACCGAATGGACTAAAAGACTGGTACAACGGTGGAGTAATTACAGCTTCACTATAATAACAAATATTTTATATAAAGCGGTGCGGCCTGTCTCTGTCAAGGCCCTTTTATTTCACCCTGAATGAATAGCACTAACAGGAAGCTAATGAAAGCACTCCAGTGCACTCCTACTTGAAGCCCAGTCTCTGAGGCAGCTGTCCGTATTCATACATACATACCACTCAGCAGCTTAATGGAGGCTTTTTTCATGTTTTTCTCTCCGAAGGTTTCAATTTAAATAATTGTATAATGGTTTGTATTATTACGCGTTGCTTACGTGTGGTTTACATCGTTGAGCCTCTGATCAGTGTCTAAATGACTAGCATCTTTATTATTTTTGTGCTGTTGCTCTGCTGATCAAGAAAAATTGTTCAAATCAAATCTCACAATGAATAATGTACAGTTAACAACTTGAGACTATTTAAGACAGTTATTGTTCATTATTGTCTATAGGTGTGAAAGATTAGTCATGTTTCTACTAAAGCTGTAATGTTTAAATATCAAGAGCCTCAACTTAATTTGTAATCATGAAACTGTGTCAGTTTTTCACCAGGTGCTCATTTATTAAGCTGATAATGCTAATTCATTGAGTTAGCCAAACAGCAAAATGAAAAGCCGGGCTGTATGTCCTTGTCTTTATATTCATGCTTGGTGAAAGACACCACTCATTATTTTTTAGTTCAAAAAGCTACAACACCACAAGTCTTTTACTGGCAAGCCTTAAGCCTTCATTATAGTCTCTTGTGAATGTGCACAAGGACACTGCAGACGTGTAGTTGTTGTTATTATATGACTTTCTAGTCTACCTGGAGCTCACTGGGAGGGCTATGTTCCGTACATGTGCAGATAGATTCTTCCTCTTCTTTTGCCATGGAGTTCCAAGTGGAGCACAGGCCATCAACAACCCTTCTCCATTCGTCTCAGTCCTGGTCCAGTCTTTCCATTTCTCTTGGTTTCTGCCTCCATGTCGCTACGCCATGATGTTTTTGGTCTTCGTCTGGATCTTTTCCCTTGTGGGTTCCATTTTAAAGCTGTTCTTGTTATATTTGCTTGGTCTTTCCTTAAAGTGTGGCCCATGTATCTCCACTTTCTTTTTCTAATTTCTGCCGCCACTGGTTTTTGATTTCCCAGACTTCAAGGTTCGTGATGTGGTCAAACCATTTGATGCTAAGGATTTGTCATAAGCACCTGTTGATGAATGCCTGGATGATTTTCTGCACTGTGCAAGATGTTAGCTTCCAACTTTCTGACCCATATAGCAGCACTGCCTTGACACTTGACTTAAAGATTTGAATTTTCATTTTGGTTCCGATGTGCAGTAGATTGGCATCTACATATTCCTCTCATGCATTCTACTGCCCTTGATGCGGAGTCACCAGTCCTCTCGCAGACTTGGTGTCTCTGTCAAGTTGACGAAATTTGGCGAAATTTACAAAGCCTCACAAAACTGGTAGACACAATCAGCGACTTTTCAATCTACATGATGTCTATTTCAAACAGGTAAGATAAGGAGCTTGTCTATCATTAAACTGTGACACTAATGTTAGCATCAGCAGATGTGGGCAGACACCAACTAATTTTAGAATGGGGCCACATTTCTGCCAGAGTGGTTCGACATGCAATCTAAAAGGTGAATAACTACCCAGACTATCATCAGTGATCCTCAGGCTGGCTGTTGGAAGATCGGGTGAATTTGTAGCACCTCCTAACTGGTAGAAAAAAGAATTCTCAAGAATGTTCAGCATAAAATAGATGCAGGTTATGGGTGTATAGGAGGGCTGACAGAAATGTACAGTCGTGGCCAAAAGTTTTGAGAATGGCACAAAAATTAGTTTTCACAAAGTTCACTGCTTCACTGTTTTTAGATCTTTTTGTAAAATGTTACTATGGTATACTGAAGTATAATTACATGCATTTCATAATTGTCAAAAGCTTTTATTGACAATTAAATTGAGTTTATGCAAAGAGGCAATATTTGCTGTCTTTACCCTTCTTTTTCAGACCTCTACAATTCACGCTGGCATGCTGTCAATCAACTTCTGGGCCACATCCTGACCGAGGAATATGAATAATCAGTTTAATTAATAATTTGTCAGAATTTGTTGGTTTTAGTTTGTCCACCCGCCGCTTGAGGATTGACCACAAATTCTCAAAACTTTTGGCCATGGCTGTACAGTATTACAACATAAAAAGATGTCCTCAGTCTGACCAGTATATTGTAAAACATTTGTAGCTACTGTTCAGTCATTATTACCAGAAGTAGTCAACAACCTGTTTCACATTTAAATTCAACACCACTTTTGAATGATGCTATTAATATCACTGAGTGAGGTCTAATTATAAACCTTCTGCTGTTTGTTAGTTGAAGTTTTTACTGAGGGCAAGCAACCCTGACTGATTCTCCCACGAGATGAATCAGTGCCAGTGCTTGATCTTGTTTAAAACTCTGATCACCACAAATACAGACCGCTAATTCAATTCATAGAAAGTAATGCAATTTACATCACAATGGAATGTTGATTAGAAAAGCTGTTGTGGTGTGTATATGAGCAGATTGACGATGGGATTTAGATGTGCAAATATCTAGACTGAGCCCCTTGAATTGCATTTGTTACATCCGACTGCTGACTTGTTTACCCACTTGTGGAATGCTTGAGCTGCACATTTAATCAGAAAGAAATTAAAATTACAATGTTGATGCTGCTGTTTGACTTTCCACCCATGCTAATTACCAGCCATGATGTCTAAACAATAGAGTATATAGAACAGGTGGTGGAAAGTCTCAAACAATGCAGTCCTGCAGCTTGACAACAATTCTTGCCAGTACGGCCATGTGCTGTCTTTTTGATGAGTGTGCACGCAGCCATTTACTATAGTTAAATGGTTTGGGTAGTTCAATCGGAGAGAAATGGACCGAGGGTTTTTGGCCTTTGAAAGCGTCCACCAGCTGAGGGTGTAACTAGAGCACCCCGAGAAAAAGTCCACATCATCTGACCTTTACGCGCCAGATAATTCCAATTTACAGCTGCCTATATGGCCTCTTAAGACACTAATAGAGGTCAGTTGCTTGTGTTGGAGAATGTATGGGAAAGAGAGCCAAACACATGAGATGAGAGAGATGAAAGGAGACAGCGATTAGGATGGACAGGTTGCAGGAAGAAGTTTAAAGATAATGAAACCTGTAGAGTAACACTGGGGTGATTCATCAGTGTTTCATTGCAGCCAGTTACCAAGTTGATCTTTGTTTTTTAAAAGTGGATTGTAGCTTACATTCTAGTAGTTATAGTAGTATATCATCAGTTGCTCAAATTATGTGAAAGGCGTCTCTGGTGGTCTCCCCACAGAGAGTTTAATCCCAGCTCTGGAGCTCCTCTGAACTCTACAGACTTTTATAACTTCCATCAGCTCCTTTGCTTTCATGCAGCTTCACTGGGTGGACTCACTCTCACAGCTCTCATACATCGACTGTACATAAAGATAGATGACGTGTCAGCACCTCCTTAGTAACTATGCAGTGGAGACATGGTATCTATTTCCTCCCCATTTCTGAGATATTTTGGCTTCACTTTTGGGGAGCTGTCATGACATCCATCTTTGTATATATGCAGTTAAGATGCACAAGAAAAACCCACTCTACAATACCCAGCACCAAGAAGCAGACTGACATAGCTAGGGAATGCCTAGTGGAGCATTTACCAGAGACCAGAGTTAAAGGGAGTGGATATTACATTCATCAGCTGGACGCTTTAGAACAACTTAGAATGAAAGCTAATGCTGTTACATATCTGCTGAATGTGTAAATAGGTAACTGCAAACAAATGTGCCATATCAAATTAAAGAGCCCTCTAGTGAAAGTGAAGGGTTTTACCTTGTTAACATGTCCATATGGTCTTATGCTAGAACAGCTATCGTCAGCGAAGTAAACTGTGAACACCATGGCTGAGCATTTCCAAGATTAAACTGCAGAGGCAAAATTTGGGTTCTGACTTCTGGGGATTCATATGCAACAAACATAAGGAACCAATCTATGGAAGAAAATCAGACCCATCAGATTTTGAATTTTAAAAGCTGTTGAATTTCTAATTTTGAATTTTTTTGCATTGAAATTATGTATCTGAATTTTTTTTATGTCTGAATTTAGCTCATCCAAATCTCATTGCAAGTGTAAAAATTCAATGTATAAAAATTCGAGGTGTAAAAAATTCAAAGTATAAAAATTCGAGGTGTACAAAATTCAGTGTCAAAAATTCGCTGTCAAAAAATTCGCTGTACACATCCGGGGACTTAGGCGGAAATAATCGATTCTGGCCTGAGTCGAACCACCGCCCAGCCAATCAAGTTACGCTCCTCTGGTCACGTGACGCTGAGGCTCGGAAGGCAAGGAGCTGGACGGTTAGCCATAGCAAACAATGCTAACGGCGGAGCCTCAGTGAGTATATTAACCCTTTACTTGCCTTCTGTGTCGTTTGTTTTGGTTAGGGTCAGTAACCTGGAATACATGACATGTCTTGTAATAGCAGGATTTATTGGATAATATCCGCAGAGCTTTCAATGACGTGCTGTTGGTTACAGTTTTGTTAGCACGTTATGCTAAAGTTTATTGTGCTAACTGAGTTCAGAGGCTCTGACTGAGTTTATGTTCAGGTCTGACTGACCAAAAACAGTAAAAGGTCACACTGACAGCACGTTCAGCAGCTGGTAGTTGAGTAACAAGCTGTTGTTTTTCCCCCAAAATACTTTCTAAAGCCAGACCATGAACGACTGGTAGTGTGACTGTAACTAAACTTTTTATATTAGGCTAAATTACATTCAGGGGCCTTTAATCGTTTAACCGTTTATCTTTGTGCTACTGTTTTGTGATGTCCGTATTCTTCTGTTCTGTATTTGTAATGACAGGCCAGTCAGGCTGATGCAGTGCAGTCAGCCAGGCACTTGCTGTACTTGTTAACATCAGCTAGTAATGATAGCTCAGAACAACATACAGGGTGAAGTATCGCACTTTAGCTAATATACATATGGCTCATTTTTACTTATCAGTAGTAGACCTGTTTATAGTTAATAAATAAATAAATAAATACTCTTGGATACAATCCTGCAGGGAAATCAGGCCAGCCTTTCAGCCCTTCAGCCTGAAAGACCATCTCTGCGAATGGAAATGACCAGGTAAAGACAAGAGGCCCAGAAGATATTTACAAGCCTTATGTATACACATTTTGACCTACTGTCATTTTATACAGACAAAATTCCACCTGTCACTTATAGTAAGCCATGATAGACATAGTATTGTGTTGCATGTGCTACTTCTTACCAGTATTGTAGATATAAAAAACTTTGAATTAAAGAAGTTAAATCCTGAGATGAATCATCTGATGATATGTGACCACTCTGTAATATCGTTTCAAAAGCTGAACATGTTTCTGGTGAACACTGTATGCACTCAAATCATTAAAGCAGAAGTTAAAAGTGAACTTGACTGTGCCGACTTTCTTTTCTCCCTGGTGAAGGGGATGAAAGCCCTTTGCAATGTTACAAAACAACAGCCAATCTCAGCTTTCGCATAAAGTTGGTGTACACAAAGTCTTTGGCATAAGTTTGACACATTTGAGGTTTAAAATGTTCCAGTAATCAGTCTACACTCAAACTATTTAAGCAATGGTAACAAATGAATTTGACTGCCCTGGTGTTATTTGTCCACACTGTTACAGCTGAACGGCATGAGATTCCCTTTGCAGGATAACAAAACATGTCAACATCAGTTGTCACAAGTAAATTGTTGTTAAACTAAATCATTTCCTTTAGGTGATCAAGTAAACCACAAATGTGTCAATCAGAATAACTTTTCATGGTGTAAAATTACAGCAATGACTGAAGGCAAATATTTGAAACCCTCTAAGGAATGCAGCATTACTTACCAGGTTTATTTAGTACATGATGATTTAAGATGGAATGAAACTGTTGAAAAACCTAAATATATAATTACATGACAAGTGCACAACTTTTGTTCCTGCTACCCACAGGTCTCTCTGTAGTCGATCAATCCTGGACAATTATAAAATTTATAAAAATATTTTAACTTGATATAAAAACTTAACTCACCCAACTTCTCACATACCCATTAAACAATTAAAAGGCAACATCATTAAGGTTTCTTTTAGGAAGTATTTTTCATCAACAAATGAATCAAAATAGATTTACCTTTAATATATAATGTAACTGATTTATTGGTTAATAATAGGCATTTGAATTCCTCCTGTATTTGGTGATTATGCATAACTCACTGTTTGAAATTGGATCATGTTACATTCATATTGTGTGTCACTGAAATTGTCATATTCTACCATAACCTGGACTATTTCACTGAACTCTATATACCCACATCATGTATACCTGTTTGCCTTGATACAACATGCACTACTATAACACTACTGTAATCACTTTACCACTGCAATCGTCACTTTATACAAACCAAACTCTACAAATGCACAGTGTACGTTACAACCACTGCTACTGTCGGTTTAAGTCTGCTTATTTATTTGGAATTGCTTCAGTTTTTTTACACTGTACATTTGTTAAGGAAGATCAGCAAAATAAGAATTTCATTGTACAGTGTAAATGTATAGTTTTCTGTGGACACAACAATAAACCTCTTGAATTAACATTGCAAATAACATAACTGCTCAGAGTTAGTTAACATACTACTGAAACATGACATGGATGAGGAGGCCACTTTGGACCAACATTATCTCTTCTGTTGAACAAACCGTTGCTTTTGAACACTTTTTTCCAGGTATGAAGCTGCTCCTTCCAGTGCCACGGACTAAACAGGATGTGTGCAACGTCCACGATTTCTGCTCCCTGATCACCACATACCCTAAAATATATACACACCACTTTGAGAGAATATATATATGTAATGTTGGTTAAAGCACAGGGGCTGGATATAAAAACAAGTCAATGAAAGTGTGTGAGACATCTGAGAATAAAATGATAACAAAAATGATTACAAAAAGGGCTTTAAGCTGATTTGTGTGGGTGGTGTGCCCTGATGCACTGTATTGTCATGTAAAAACTTAGTTTAACAAAATATATTTATCTTAGAGGAAACTTCAAACTTCTCAAAAGATTTTTGGAAGAAAGTAACCTAGAGTGCAATGTGTTGATTCCTGCTTTCTTTTTGTGAGCCGATAAGACTGTAGCTGTGTCAGTATATCTAAACAAGCTGAGCAAACTGGCTGGATGAGGAGTTTAATGAAGTTCTTGTATGCAGGTGAAGTCCAGATCCAAGAGTGAAGTCTTGTAAAAAGGATGATTTAGCAATAGTTCCTAGAACAGAGAAAAATTAAGTTATATAATGCAAACTACCAGTGGGAAAACAACATCTTGACTGGAAGACTAGGCTGCTACATTAAACACTTGTTTTAGAACAGATTATAGGAAGGTACAGAAATCCCAGAGTAACATAATGAAACAAAGCAAAACATTAACCAGAGCAGAAAACACACATGATAAACAAAGTGTTAGAATGCTTAATATATTCATTTGGTTTGCTGTGTTACCTGCTCTGTTTAACTACATTGGCAGGCGTGCAAACGTAAGTTAGCTAAATGACAGTAATGCATGTATCCATCACACACCGCCTACATATGTCCGTCTGGTTTCAGAAAGTATTTTGGAAGAATAAAAGCAGCTTGTTGCTCAACTACCAGCTGCTGAACGTGCTGTCAGTGTGACCTTTTACTGTTTTTGGTCAGTCAGACCTGAACATAAACTCAGTCAGAGCCTCTGAACTCAGTTAGCACAATAAACTTTAGCATAACGTGCTAACAAAACTGTAACCAACAGCACGTCATTGAAAGCTCCTCGCGGATATTATCCAATAAATCCTGCTATTACAAGACATGTCATGTATTCCAGGTTACTGACCCTAAC
>OMNN01006652.1:5432-16608 GCA_900302755.1 Chromis chromis
TACAAACAATTAGGACTCTGGATATCAAGATTTAATTTATTAGTGAAGCTAAAAAAAGATAATTGTGACTGAATTTTAATTTTGGTTGATTTTGAGTCTCATTCACATTGTTCTTTGTCTAACTGTATAATGCAAAATGTATTATAAAGTGGTGACTTGAGTTAATAACACAACAACAAAAAGAACCTACTGGTGGAAGATATAAACAGCCACAGAACAACCACCATAATGCTTTCACCTGACAGCCATTTATCATTTTATACTTCACAAATTAACTTTCAAAGATCCCATATGGTGAAAATCCATTCTAATCTTGTTTTGTGGTTGTGAAAAACTTAAACTTGGAAAAGTAAAATGATATGAAGACGTTTACTTTTGCCATTCCTCCAATCCCCCCACAATTAGATAAACTCCAGGTTTTACAAGTCAGTAAACATTTGACCAGAGCGCTACCTCACACCAAACTAACCAACAGTTGTCTTGCTCAGACTTTGGATGATACTACCCCCTCCCTGCCTGCTGCTTCCAGGTGAGCCATGCAGAATGAACAGCTGACTGGCAGTCCACCAGGTTTGTTTACATTCTTTAAAATAACTCCACCACAAGCAAAACACACCAAACGTTCTGCTATTAGCTGCAGGAGTGAACACAACAGTCTCCATGCACTCACAGCATCTAAATGACAGAGGACCCAGTTTTATTTTTGGTGGTAACATCCATAGGATAATCCTTAGTATTCAGGTGTTGTGCTGCTAATCTGGCTAATGTTAACATTAGCTTTGATCACATGCCCACAGGTCAGAGCCCTGTGGAAACTGTAATGCTGAAGGACACTCGCAGATATTGGAAACTTAAAGACTGACTTGAAACCAATAAACAAGCAGTGTATGGGTTACTGTGTTTTGTTGTTGCTTGTTGTGCTTCAGTGAAACCCAAACTCACCAGATGTTTATATGAGTTTGCTTCTCTCCTGCTCTCTGTGCTCACATATTTTGCATTTTAAAACAGCTAAACTCCCGATAAAGCTGCTCTCATTTACGTATTTTTCCTTTTTTTTGGTCAAACAACACAACATGTATGAAATAGTGACTAAAAATGTTGCCCGTTACCACAACATGTTAACCAGTAGCTACATAGCTATTTCCCAAGCTGTGGTTCTGCACCACTACGCTACTGATTTTACAACCACAATGCTGTCTGACCAACTCACATACACTTGAGTTAAAAACAACAGCTGTGATCTGCATTCATGTCAAATAGTGGCTCAGACAAAAAGCTGGAATTGATATAAAAGTCCTGGTCTACTGGTATTTTTCTCTGCACGATTGATCACAGAGAGAGTTTTCTTCCTGAAGGGTGTGTGGACAGCAGCAGCTCATTTGTTTTTAGAGCAAAAAAACAGCAGCCCTAAAACCTGGGGTTATACAGTCGTGGAAAAATTAACCATATTTGCAGCTTTTTGAGCTGAGACACACTGTGGTCACATGCGAGACCTGCATTGATTTGCTGATAAGGGGCACAATATGGGCCCTTTAAATCACCATATACAGTGAATCTGGCCCTAATAAAGCTGTATTGCTTTCACTTTAAAAGGAGCTTTAAAGTTTTATCCTTGGGGGCCGTGCAAACTATTTATAGGGAAGTTTAAAGAAGCACAAAGACGAGACGAGCAAAAACTCCCCTGACAGCCGATTGTAAATAAAAGTAGCCTCCCATAGCTGAGATGATTCAACATCAAACATAAAAAGAGTGAGATTTCTCAAGTGGCAGATGGTAAGCCTCCTTTCGCTAATCATAATTTTAGATAAAAAGGTTTCTCTAAAAATAATTTGCCAACTTGCTTTCTTGTCTTCTTTTTTTTTTTTGCACATCCATATTTGTCGAGGCCCCTTCATCATCTGTTACTGTTTGTAAATGATCAGTAATTAATAGGCGAGGTCGACACACTGTCTTTTGTGTGAAATGAACACTGGAATAAAGTGCTTTGCATATGATTAGAGCGCAGATAGAAGATAACGGAAAGCTTCATCAAACCTTATTTAGATCATAATGTTTGCATACAAAAATCGTACTGATATTCAAAGTGGATTGTAGACAGTTGCATCAGTTTGTGGCATGTCTATCATTTGTACAAATCTGGTCATAACCAAGCAGAGAATACATTTGAATTATGCTAATGCAGTGGTTATGGTGAATTATCAAACACAGTGTTGGTACAGTAATGTTAATTAACGCTGTATTGTGTGGTTAGAGTCTAGATATTTGACTTGACCCTTTAAAGATGAATTCTCTACAGAACTTGGTTCATAATGACGGAGATAAACTGAATGATATTTGGTTTAGATCTCACTTTTGTTACAACTGTGTGGGAGAAGCGCAAATAACCGAGGCCAGGAGGGTTAAAGCTCTAATTAAAACTGCTAAAAATAAAAAATATTCCAGTTGGATCGACTTTTAGGTGCTGAAAACGTGTGAGGTGTAATGTTCCTCATTTTGCTGAAAACAGAATTGTTACAACTGATTTGAATCACAATCCTTCCGAATTTCTGTTTTTTCTAGAAGCTTTTGATCAACATTACAGTTTTGTTGAAGCTGGAGCAACATAAAAAGCAAAGGCAAAGTTCTGCAAAAATCCTCAGAAAGGATGGTCATGAGCTTTTGGGATACTTCTCTATATGTAAAAGACAGACTATCAGATGGAAATCAATACCTGTGTCAAGCCCAAACAATTGGGAAAGCATAAAACATATGCTATATATGGGGTGCTCACAGCCACATAAAATCTATATTTAATCATGCAAATTACAGTACTATTCCTCCTGGAATTTTGTATGTCTTCATTCAAAATGAGAAAATGCATAATGACATGAGTACAACCTGACATTATGCATTTTCTCATTTTTATGTTGTCTTAATACAAAATGAGAAAATGTATAATGTCAGGTTGTACTCATATGAAGAATAAGTTGTTTAAAAGACTCATTAATTACTTAGATTGAGTTGTTTTTATCATTAGTGCCCATATTAAACTCCTGTCAGCCACTATGGGAATAACTGTAGGGTTCAAGCTTGTGTTTTAAATGTTTTTGAATGTTTAAATGTTCTTCTTAGGTTGATTTACAGACCATTTTGCAACACAACACCATAATAATGGGCTGTAAGGGGTTGTATTTAGAACTATACTGCACACAGCTCTCTCTCTCTCCCTCTCTCTCCCATTGGCTGCCTCCCTCTCTCCCCCGACTAACTCACTCCTTGTGTTGTCTTTCTTCCACTCCGCGCGTCTCTGTGACGGGCTCTGAGTGGAGCAGCCTCAGAGGTGCGTGACTCCCTCCAGCGTAGCCAGAGGCTTCACTGATGCTCTCCAACTATCTACTACACTAGTCTGCCCTTTGGCTGTCTGAGCAGCCTCTCCACAGAAGACATTTATTCCTCTGCGCACGGAAAGAAAAGGTGGCACGGCGCTTTTACGCATGGAGGTTGGAATCAGCCTATTCGCTTTTACGCATGGCTGTGTGTCACCTCTCCGGAAGATGCTGCCGGGCTTATGAGAGCTTGTCAGGGCGTCAAGAAGGGCGTGAAAAGTGAGCAACGATGCGGGGCACTGAGCTCCTGCTCGGTTACTTTCTGGTGAAAGTTATGGTGTGCGACGCGGAGGGCGAGCCGGGTCAAACCGTCGACGACTTCATCATGGTCACCGGGTTTAACGACTCCAAGGAAGGGGAGATCGAGGTGACGGAGAGCCCGCACACGGAGGACAAGTGCCGGGGCTACTACGACGTGATGGGCCAGTGGGACCCGCCGTTCGTGTGCAGGACGGGCAGCTACCTGTACTGCTGCGGCACCTGTGGCTTCAGGTTCTGCTGCGCGTTCAAGAGCTCCCGGCTGGACCAGACCACCTGTAAGAACTACGACACCCCGCCGTGGATGATGACCGGCAGACCCCCGCAGAAGGTGGACGTGGCGCAGGACTCCGCAAAGGATAAAACCAACCTCATTGTGTATGTCATATGCGGGGTCGTGGCCATAATGGCACTGATAGGGATTTTCACCAAGCTTGGTTTGGAAAAGACGCACCGTCCAAACAGAGAGAACATGTCAAGGTAAGCAGGGATTTGACCATCTCCTTGCTTATTTTAGTTTATTTACTGTTATTTTAGAGTTTTTTGTCCTGTTATTTAATTTTTCAGCTGATCAGTTATGTGTGTGGAATAAAAACCTGTTATAGCCCAATCAAAGCAAAGCAACAAGTTGATTATGTTGCTTAAAACGACCAAAACACCACGTTTAGCTGCACACAAGCTGCTTTTTAAAAGTGTTACCAACCTGAAGTTAAACAGGCTGCACCACAGTTCCCTTAAACGGCCTCAATTTTGGATGACATTCAGGATGCTCATTCTCAGTTGCAAACCCTGCCCATCAAATGCCACACTTTTGTCAGTGTTTCAGAATAAAAGTGTGTTTTTGATGCTGAGTGCAGTGTCCAGTTG
This sequence comes from Chromis chromis, assembly GCA_900302755.1. Classification (NCBI taxonomy): domain Eukaryota; kingdom Metazoa; phylum Chordata; class Actinopteri; family Pomacentridae; genus Chromis; species Chromis chromis. The sequence goes on from OMNN01006652.1 coordinate 9,923, forward strand.
GCCAAGTGGAAACTGTCAACTGTCAGAAATGCTGAAATTAAAGCTTTTTTTTTTTTTTTTTTAAATTAAGAAAGTCAATGCAAAAATTGGGTCAAAAAATACAAATCAAATTGTGTAAATTCATTAATTACTTGCAAAAATGTTCAACTAGAATCTGTTAAAAAGGCAATTAGTGTCCACATGTTTTTTTTAATACGGAAAAAAAAGTGTATGTAAAACAGTACCTAAAAAGCCCAGAGCTGACATACTTCTAAGTAACACACACACTTCATCTTTGTCAAACACACTTGACCGACGTGCACACTGAGACTTACTACTCTTTTGCAGCCCACGCAGGAGAGTGATTTTGCCCGGAGCGTCGCTTTCGCTGAGGAGACACCATGATGTCATTGTTATTCTGTGAAAAACAATTATGAAGCAGTCCAGGATGGCCTCCTACAAGACAAACACATTGAAAGAAATACATACATATAAGAAAGAATGTTTACTAAATGCCTGTGTGAGTGCCTGAGACACAGCTTCACATGTTGAAGCAGGAACGGCACCATAATGAGATCTTGAACATGTTTGTGTGGGATTAATTATGAAGGAGCCTCGAGTTCTTAATATAGACAGTGTTACTTTATAGTTTAATCAATGCTTGACAATAGTAATAAATAAATAAACTACACATTTTCCATATTCTATAAAACCATGCTATTTTCAGGAAACAATGACTGGCCAGATTGTCAGAAATCTTAAAGCTACGTTTTGTTTTTGTGTAGTTACACACTTGTGATCACTCCCATCACACCAAACAGGGATGCTGAGTGTAGTTAGATATGTACTTACTTGAGAGAGGAGTGCTACTAATACTCAGGTTATGCTGGATCACAGCTATTTACAAGAATGCGTTGTTAGACCATCAGATATTAAATGTGTTTTTCCAATCAGTCACACTGGAAGGCGGCATCATAGGGTGGATGCGATATTGTTCAGGGATAAGGGTGTATATTTTGCAACAGTACCTTCAGCAAGTCATTCATCGTATCGCACCTGGTTGTTCAAATTAAACGTGACAGAACTGGTTGTGTCAAGAATGGAAAAAGCGATCTAGAAAGCAGCACCTCTGCACAGCTGGACAATCCTGCTGTGAACTGGGTGTGAATCTGAGATTGCTGGTTTCAGAGAGTTTAAGAAGTAGTCAGATACAGCCCTCCCACCTATGATGTCAGAAAGATGTGTGTGTGAGGGAGGGTGTTTCGGAAGCGATCCGACCATCTGACGAGAAGTTTTGAGAGAAAGTAATTATGATGAATAACTATGACGACATGAGGATGACATCAGGGTTATGTCAAACAAAAGTCCCTCTTTGGTCACTGATCTCACCCCTAAAAACTCCTCTCTGGGTATCAAAGTTACTGATTCAGAAGTTGTTTCCTATGAAAATATTCCCTTCAAGCCTTAAATGAACATGGCTTCATCTAGAATGCACAGTCCCCTCCCTGCATTCTGCAGCTGGAGCACACCAGCTCACTTCCAAGTCTACTCAAACACTGTAAAACTACACAATTGCAACGTGTAACATTGAAGTAAGTCAGTCATACATGTTCAAAACATTTCTGAAGAGGAATCATAATACTGAAGGCCCCGCCCTGCAAACCCACAGGATTGGTTCCTTGTTTGTTATGTATAAACTCTGGAAGTCGAAATCGTCAGGAGTCTGCAGGTTCCAGGAGGAAAAGCTCAGCCATGATGTTGACTGTTTATTTCACTCATGATGTGTCTTCTAGCATTAATAAATCATATGGACATGCCATCACCTGAGTGGATTATTAGCAGAAAACCTAAATTACGAACATAAGACGTGGCCTGTGCAACAGGTTTTCAGCATTTCATTTGCATTATGGGAAATGTAGGACCCACAGCTTTTGGCGTCTGACCCCTACTAAGAACTACAAGTCAGGTTGCCTCGGCCTCTGCTGCTACAGTTTTGACAGTTCTTTCCCACTCGGTATCTTGTGAGTTCCCAGAATGTGTGGAAGTCCAACAATAGAGGGCCACACTGCCACTTTAAAACACATATTACCATACAAAGCCTGTGATTTTGACACTGTGGTTTCTGTCCTGTCTTTTATCAACTGTCAAAGCTGTGATTAAAGATAGTAGGGATCATTATTTTAGTTGTAATATTTTCCACTGTTGGCCAGTCCAAAATCTGTAAATGTTCATATTTAGTCAAAGATGTTCACTCTGAAATTGTTCTTCATCTTTTCAGAGCTCTTGCACACGTAATCCGGCATCCTGCCTCGGAACATACGGACGACATCGGGCTTGGTCAGCACTACGAGAACATACAAACCAGAGTCACGCTCAACAGTTTCCGTAAGTAGCCACACATTTATTTACACATTTACATGCCGCCATGTGCTTTTGGTGCTGCAGATGAGAGAGATGAGAGCAGATTTGTCTGTAGAACCTGGAGTTGTGGAAGTGAAAAAAACAAACATCCATCCATCCAAAATCCTGCTGGCTGGTGAAGCAATCAGTTAACATAGACACTAATTACTGCTGACAACCCAGAACTGTATCTTAGCCAATACTTACTGTATGTCACACACATTACATGTTGTAACCTCATTCATTCATTCATCAGCATCTACTCACACCCACACAGATGCTAACCTGCTTACTGGCTTGACAACCATAGTCAATAAAGGTCTCTCTCCCTCTCTCTCTCTCCTGCAAGCTGGATAATTATGGCAAATGGGCTGTTTTTAAGGGAGGAAAAAAGATTTTACAGACACATTCAAGTCCACTGTAGCAGAATATCTGACTGATAAATCTGTTGGTTTAACTGTGGATAAAATGTCCTGATACGGATTAGTTCCAATGTCACAGAGAGCACAGTGAAAGAATTACAGCTCACATCCTGTACAGCAAAAGTTCGAAACAAAATAATCAATAAAATACTGTAATTAACTGAGCCAGATTGTGACTCAGTGCTTCTGCTGCAGTGTAAAAATAAGCGCGGAATGAAGTCAATAGATATAAATAAGTGACATTAAGCGATGCACTGCTGTTCCTCAACGTAAATGCTCCTCATGAGGCTTCATTTGAGGCAGAAGTAAAAAGTAAATGTCAGATTTTAACAATGTTTAAATGCAATTATGCGGTTATTTTACATTTTTGAGTCAAAACTACAGGGTTTTCTCTGTAGTCTGCAAATATCTGTAAAATATCAGTCTCTTGGGCTCATTTAATTACGGTAAAATGATGTAATTTTACAGTCAAAAAACAAATACAGATGTTTTGCAGGGATATATTTTCCATTTTTAGTCAATTTTTTGATTGGAATTTAGCTTTAGTTCAGTAGGTTGTATTGTAATTTAACTTATTTTCAGTGATGTGATTGAACTGCTTAAAAATGTATAGTCACCAATGTTAAATAATGTTCTTTTTTTACAGTGTGTCACAGATTAGAATGTGTTGTGGAATGCCAGAAGTTTACATGTTCTCATTACAACTCAGCTCTTTTTTTTTTTAAGATTTGCAAATGAATGAGAACACTTGATGTGATGTGGGATAAGGATGATCCCCAACATATTTGCACTCACAGCAATCTACAGTATCTGCTGGTAGAATAGTAATCAGCCTCACTGACATTTTTCTTCATGTGCTGTTTAACTAGCTGCTAAACGTGCCCGTCACGAAGCCACTGTGCTTTATGTCACCTAGAAACCTTATGTTTCCACGATATCCAATGAATGCAACTTTAAACAAACCTACCCAGAGCTGTATTCCACTTTAGGAGCAACAGATTTTAGCAGGGCTGATTGTTTTTTTTTTACACCCTAAAAACCAGAGGTGGATCATGAGGTGAGGTGTCGGCACTCACACCACAATAATTAATCATTCTAAAATCAGATCTTTCTCACTTTGCATCTTGACAGAATAATTATCAGTTCATTAAAAAGGGCCACTTCCATTATAACCTGTCAGCTGAGCCTCAGAAATAGAAACCATAGGCTTTCTTTAGTGCAATTTGTGCAGCAGTTTACTTGTTATCAACTACATTGTGCCACTTAATTCAATTAAAACGCACAAATGAATGAACTTGATGACTGCAAATTGTGAAATTAATAGTCTCCAATTAAAGTGGGAGGATTCATATTTTTGCTAAACTGCTATTTGAAACCAGTATCTGTGCTAACATGTGGTGTTACTTAAAACTGAACAAACTAAGCCAACACGCTAAAAAACTGGGAAAATAAAATAAAATGCAACTGTAAAACAAGTACAATCACTACACCCACTTAAAGGTTATGTCACATTGAATAAATAAGTAGGTAAACAAATAAATAAATAAATACCAAAAATGTAATTGCTTGTAATGAATAAAGTAGTTGTTTTTTTCACGCTATCTGTCTCCTTTGACTGAGAAAATACCATTGCACCTTATGATTATTGCATATTTATTTTGAGTCTGTAATCATCTGTGAGAAATACTATAGCTAGCAGATTGCATAATGGAGTGTATGGAGTGAACCCTACAATTCTGCAGCTACATACACAACAACGTAGTTTACACACATGCATACCATTTCTCATACTCACATTTAGCTAAACCCCATAGTGTATATTCTCCCTTGGATGTCTTTGCATCAATAAAGGAGAAAGCATAAGACAGATGATGACTTTTATGTTAAAGAGAAGCAGCAGAGGCCACATGATGCAAAGAAATGAAAAAGCGATTAGCAGCAAAGTTTTGCCAACTTGGTGCTTTTCCCCAGACACATGCTGCCTAAATGTTGGCATTTTTTTTTTTTTTTTTTAATCCAAGATATATATTTACTCTTTAAGACTTCAAGATACTAAAGAATGAAAAGATGCTGCCTTCCTTTTGTTTTCTGACCTTGAACATACGAGATCCAGGCCACAGTGGCTTACGGAGATGTATGAGCGGGATCCTGTGTAATTGAGTTGACAATAGGACAGTGATGATTGTTGTTTTCTTGACAGCAATCCTTGGAAGGTTACAAGAGGTGAGGTGTTTTTTTTCCCCCCCTTACATGAATCTGTTCTGTACAGCTGTGCTTTCTTGTGGCATGCCCCAGCTATAATAGTCACTGTACATTACAGATAGTGGTGCAAAGCAGTGATAGAAATGCTCCAGAGGGAGCCCCTGTTCCTCATCTGTTGCCTGTCAAAGATAACAAAAATCTGTTAGACTGGGCTGTGAGCTCTTATTCTCCTCAAGACGCCAGTAATACAGATTTGTGGAGCTGGGTTTCTTTGGCTACCAGTGCTATCATGCTCAGGTCCTGCTGGACATCTGTGCACACGGGGCAATTGTGAAGTGTGGCCTGTTTTTTTTACTCCAGGCAGTCAGCCAGAGAGAACAAAGTCTCCACTCACTGCCAACTCTCCACTGGTGCATGGCAGTCCGTTTCCTCACTTCCAGATAGAAATATATTTCAGCTGCATTACCTCTGACAGCAGCTGAGAAACACCTACCAAATGTAGAGTCTACTTATGGTTCCATTTCCACCTGCCACATCTCGATATAATACTGAAACTTCAAACCTTTAAGAGGATGGCTACATAGGGAGCATACAATATTGGAATGGTGACAGAGGGGTGATTTGTGGCTTCATTCTCCGTAGTTTCATAGTTAGACAACACAAATAGATTGTGGCCATTAGTCAGTGAAATGCCCGGAAACTTGCTTTAATATGTTTTCAAAATTTCGCCTCATGTGCAGACATTAGTGTTGCCAGTAATTTGTCCCTCCACTCTAATGATGGACCAGGTAGAACCAATTAAACGAGTCATTATTGCTTTCTGGCAGACAGATGTGAAGTAACACACAATTATATGGAAGTTGCTGGAGGCTGAATTGCACTCTCCATGTTTATCTGCATTTTGAATAACTTTCCTCTTAAATCAAACTGAAAGAAGTCTTTCCACAGCGTATATACCATCATAATGCTGTTTCATGCATAGCCAACAAAATTAGACTGTATTTAGATATAGTTCTTCCAAAGCAACACAGGCTACTGTATTTTACAAAAGTTGTGCATCTACTATAGAGATACCGAGAAAACAAAAATGAATGTATATGATTGAAACAGTTTTTTAGTTACTGAATCTCAGTCAAGCTGAGGTGATCTGCTTTAAAGAGAAAGACGTGACGACACACTGTGTGTTTAGACTTGCTATTTAAATAAAAGTCACATCATGATGCTGCCACCACCATGCTTCACAATGGATATGGTGTGCAGTGTTTGGTGTCTACCAACCATTGTGTGGCCTATGTAAGAGGTCATGTCAATCAACAGCATGACAGTGGGTGAGTTGAGCTATCCCACTAGCCATTAATAAGAAGCAAGGCACGGAAAAAAATTATAATACTTCCAATTTTTTCATCTACCAGTTTTCAATATAACATTTTATACATAGAAACTTTTGAAAAGTTGTTCTTAAGTTAATCTTAATGTTACACTGCTCTTACAAATTAAAAATACAACTTAAAAAAATGTACATTTTGGGCGCCCCGATAGCCTAACGGTTATGTCGCGTGACCCAAGTGCTAAGGCGGAGCGGCTGTCCCGGGTTCGATTCCGACCTCGGGCGTTTACCGCATGTCCATCCCCACTCTCTCCCGTTTCCGACTCTATCCACTGTCCTATCTAATAAAGGCATAA
>OMNN01006681.1:5870-27200 GCA_900302755.1 Chromis chromis
CCTAATTTGTTTGATTTTTTTCTCTTTTAAAAACAAAACAAACAAATACAATCAGAAAGTCCCAATAACAACCAGACCAATAAGCAGTAGTAGTAGATAGTAGATACGTATAGTATGGATCAGACCAGTCTTACTCGTCCAGTGATTTCCACAATGCAACTCACTGGAACGTTGACAACATCATGACAACTTTGCCAACATGTATGCTGTAATTTTATAGTCTGAGGTATAATACATTTTTTGCTGCATTTTACTTTGAAAGGCTAGCCTTACCATTGCAACTTCTGCTGCTGTATGAGTGAAACGACACAGAAAACAAAATAATTTTTGTCCCATTTTATTGAAATTATAGAGGTGTTGAATAGGGGAAAATGATCCCAATATTAACGATACCAATAAAAATACCATCAGTTTGATAAAAAGGCACCCAGTTTGATGTTATGTTACGCTTCCAAAGCAATGGAAATTCCAGGAGAACCACCTTAAACTCACTACATTCATTACATGTGCAGAAAAAAATTATGTGACGAAGCATGAACGCAATGGAAAGCAGTTATGTGGGTGTTAGTAAGGTGTTAAAGGGGGAAATTTCTCTCAAGAAGTGTTTGGATTCTAATTTGTTTCACATATTAACACCATTTGGTCACCCTCACGCAACTTTTCTCACTTTGCTTGCACAAAGCCCGAAGGGATGTAAAAATGAATGAATAATTAAATACTTGGACAAGTAATGATGCTTAATTAATTAATGAAAAGGTAAAAAGCTGTTCAAAATCAGCATCAGAAGTCCAATTTTCTGGATGACAATAATGTCTCGTGCTTAAATTAGAGAAAGCCGGCTAATGACTGGCTCGGAGCTGCTGTGATGCATTGTGTCCGGTGGAGTGTGTGAAATGCAATTACAACTATTATCCCTTACATGGAGCGATCTGATGGAGCTTTATTCACACCATCCTTAATGAATAGCGGTGAGCTAAATCTGCAGCACTTCGTACATTAAACAGTGCAATTTTATGTCATATACAATATACAAATATAACATCTTTAATTTTGTAATATTTTTTCTAAGGATATGAAGACAGTTCTTTAAAAAAGTTTAAAAGAAATCAAAACAATCCTTCCTGAAAAAAAAATCCTGTTAAAATGTCTTAAAAAAGTGGATTTTCAGTTTCGAAGCTAATTTTAGGAAGACTGTGGCAGTCAATTTTTGATGTAACACCAGATGACATTTAGACGTTGGAATTGAGTGAATATTAGTGGAGATATGAATTTTTGAAAAGTAAAGATTTTTTTTGCTTTTTGGAGTTTTATTATTTTAATTTCTGTAAAATAAATCTGCATAATCTATTGACACGATTGAGGTTTCTGGGATATTCAGTTAAAAAATAAAATAAAATCAGCCAAATCCTGTGAAAAATAAGCAATTGGTGAGGCTTTAAAGATGCTTTGAAAGAATCGCTGAAGTTATAAAATTTAACACTGAGGGACGATTTTCAAAAATTCAAGTAGAGCTGTGGGATTTTGATTGATTTGAAGATTAGATGGTTTAGGTAGAGGCGATTTTTGCATGATTTTTTTCAAGAAAATCCATGATGTCAACTGGGAGGCCCTAGGTGAGTTGGCATGGAATGACTCTGTAGCATTGTTTATTCTGGTTGTCTGCCATTTCAGCTGCCTGGGAAAACAAAAGCCCGATCCACTTCCTGTTTTGATTTCACAACTGTAGATGCACTCTAGGGAAGTCTTGAGCAAATATTGAACAACCAATCAAGGCATTTTTTAACTGATCGGTATCAACACAAACCTAAACCCTGTCTTTAGGGTCTGCTGTCACACAGGTTGTTGAAAAGTAGAGCACACTTTTGTTGCAGGAATATAAAGATGCAAATTTTTAATCATTTTCTTAATCTGCAGTACTGTCAGTCAATAATTGGTTCATTGATGACGAGTGTAGTGGACATTTGTTCTGTGCTGGTATTGCTGTTTCATTTAAAAGACATACGCTATATTGGCAAAAGTATCAGAACATCTGCCTTTACATGCACATGAACTTTAATGACATCCTGTACTTAATCCATAGGGTTTAATATGGAGTTGGCCCACCCTTTGCCACTCTGTGCAGGTCAGTCAAGTTCCTCCACACTAAACTGGCTCATCCATGTCTTTATTGACCTTGCTTTGTGCACTGGTGGCAGTCATGTTGGAACAGGAAGGGGCCATCCCCAAACTGTTCTCACAAAGTTGGGAGCATGAAATTGTCCAAAATGTCTTGGTTCCTTTGACTGGAACTAAGGGGCCAAGCCCAACCCCTGAAAAACAAGCCCACACCATAATCCCCCCTCCACCAAACTTTACACTTGGTACAATGCAGTCAGGCAAGTACCGTTCTCCTGGCAACCGTCAAACCCAGACTCGTCCATCAGATTGCCAGACAGAGAAGTGTGATTGGTCACTCCAGAGAACACGTCTCCACTGCTCTAGAGTCCAGTGGCGGCATGCTTTACAACACTTGATCCCACGCTTTGCATTGCACTTGGTGATGTAATGCTTGGATGCAGCTGCTCGGCCATGGAAACCCATTCCATGAAGCTCTCTACCACTGTTCTTGAGCTAATCTGAAGGCCACACGAAGTCTGGAGGTCTGTAGCTATTGGCTCTGCAGAAAGTTGGCGATTTCTGCGCACTATGTGCCTCAGCATCCGCTGACCCCCACTCTGTAATTTTACGTGGCCTACCACTTCGCGGCTGAGTTGCTGTTGTTCCCAATTGCTTCCACTTTGTTATAATACCACGAACAGTTGACCATGGAATATTTAGTATTGAATAAATTTCACAAAGGGACTTATTGCACAGGTAGCAACCTATCACGGTACCACGCTTGAATTCACTGAGCTCCTGAGAGCGACCCATTCTTTCACAAATGTTTGTAGAAGCAGTCTGCATGTCTAGGTGCTTGATTTTATACACCTGTTTCCATGGAAGTGATTGGAAAACCTGAATTCAATTATTTGGAGGGGTGTCCCAATACTTTTGGTATATATTAAACGGTGAAAGAGGGAGAGATCATGTGCTGTTATAGGCCACCATGGAAATGTGTCTTTACTGTTCCACATTAGAGGTCCACCAATAGTGGATTTTTATAGGCAGATACAATAACAATAGTTTTGAGCAGGAAGAAGCAGCTTAATTGGCCAATTTCATGAGTCTTTCCTGATTTCTCTTCCACCACTCCAAACACTGGGTACTCCAGCTCTAATAATCCAGCTCAGCTGGACTGGGATACAACTGTGAGGTGAGCTGTTCCAAGGAGTTGGAGGGGGATCAGTGATGGACTCTTTCTTTTTGCTGGATCCTCCACTTGACCAGTCTTTTCCACTCCTTTTCTGATGCAATGTGCAGCTTCTTCTCTGAGCCATTCATCTGCTTTTCTCTTCTGTCTCTGGTGATGTAAGGGTCTTGTCCTTTAAACAGGGATCAAGGACAGTTGTCACTAACAAACACTTTGTGCCCGCTACCTTGGAGAATCACCTTGTCATGCTGACAGGTTTTGATGGACCCTCATGTTGCAGCATCAGTCTCAGAGCAGATACATTGGGGATTACACATGAGGTGGAAGACTCTTGAGTGGCTCATTTCCAGTGTCACTTCCTCAAGTGGTTCCAGTGTCTCAGTCAGGTTTGAGACGATATCCCACTGAGCAGCAGATTGACAGTCGATATAGACATGCTCTCTGTCGTACACATTCAGTGCACACGGCTGCTCTCTGCTTAGCTCCAGCAAGTCTGAACAGCTTGAAATAGGCTGTGTGTTGGAGTTCAAGGTCCTCTTGAATTGCTCTCAGCCTTTGTATGGCCAGTACAGACCGGCCAAAGTGACCGGCACAGCTCTCTGACAGGAAAGGCCACAGCTGATTACAAGCTGTAGAGTGCGAGCAGTACAGCTTAACTCAGGACGCTCAGTTTCACCATTTGGGCTCCACCATCTCTTTGAACAAAAGCACATGGTCTGTGTTGATTATCCAGGAGTCCAGCATTTCCAAAAATGTCTCCTGAATGTCCTGTGCTGCATGTGATCCAGTCATAGTCTTGACATTTAAAACAACCTGCTGTCTGTTCCAGACCTTTTGGATAAAATGTCCTGTGAGGCTTATCAGTGATTCAGTAGTGCCCGACCAGCAGACGGTTGTGAAGGCCATGTATGGTGCCGCTTGTAATCAGAGTCTTCATCTTTGTTACAACCTTAGCTTATGTTTCATCAAGCATCTGGTAGAATTTCATCGTTAATATTGTAAAAGGTCTCAACCCAATGGCTGAGATCACTGTTAATGGCTAATTACCTGTAGCTATTGCCTCTATAATTGCCTTGTGGTGTAGTGCTGTGTTTAAGTAATAAAGTGCACCTTTGACACACACATATGTGCACGGTCTAGTAGAGGCTAATTTCCAAGCTTATGTAACCACTGTTCTACACTGTTAGCAAGTTTGCATGCATTAAATAACTCTAACTGACCATACAATGAAATGTTAGACTGACCTTATGAATAGTTCATAAAGTCATTATGTTGAAACTCATTTATTTACAAAGAAGAATAAGTTAATTTGCCAATCTGTAAGATTGTGTCCATTGCCTCAGTATCTTGTTCATCAACTACTATAAGGCAGACCAATAATTAAGGCTCCTAGTATGTATAGTTAAGGTCAACTTTGAATAGGATGGGTCAAATGCAGAGAAGGAATTTCCCCAAGGGGCTCAATAAAGGTTAGATTATTATTATTATTATTATTATTGGACTAACAATAACAGCAATGAATTAGGAAAAAAGGCATTTTACTTTGTGTTGCTATTATCTTTGAGAAATAAAAGGATATTTTGCTGCCTCTTAATCTATAATAGTTCTGCTGATACCAATGTTTCCTAAAAATGTTCGATTGTGCAATTAACTGGGTGACCTCTCTTCAACGTGTTACGTGGAAGCCGAATGTTTCTATTACACCTGCTGTCATGGGAGAACAATCCGTATAATGAATGGGATGCCTGCCAGAAAACAGATTTTCTTCCACCCACCTTAGATCATCATATTTTTCCTGGAGCTGAAATGTGATAACATGTGTAATGTTTATCTACTGAATGATAGGGCAACAAATTTTCTCGGATATTCTATACTGAAATGCATATATGAGAATATTTGTAGAGTCGGCATAGAGGTTTTAATCTAATTATAACCACACACACTGCAGTGCTAGCTTTGTGTTCGCTACCCTTACATCATCATGTTCCTCTTCCAGACGCAGCTGTCCTGTTCTTTGCTTTGCCACACAACATGACAATATCTTCTGTAGCCTCTGACTCCTCAGAGCCTCAGAGAGCAGCATCATCCACTCCACCTCCCACCATTCCTCTCCTCTTTGCTCCATCCTCGTTTCCCTCCCCACATGTGCTCTGTCGTTGCCGTGGCCCCAGCGGACATGGCTGGTATGACCCTGTCTAAGCCTGATGGTGGTGGGGGAGGAGGAGAGGGGAGGGGGCTCTTTGTCCTCTCCACTGTTGGTCCCTCTTCACTCCTCTGTGCTTCCTTTAGGCAGAAGCATGTTCAGTGACTTCATGCACGTGCCGCCTCTTCTCCTACATGTGCACGAGCCATCCACGGCTATAATTACTGTCCATACCTGCTGTGTTCTTGGCCCTTTACTTTTGAGCTGGACTAGTATTAGCAGTGGTATGATGTTTTTCCACAGCTGGTAGGTAAAAACGACTTGTAACAATCCTCTTTTTGTCTTTGTATTATGCTAATTATATTTTACATAAAAATAAGGTGAATTCTAGATGTACACTGGAAGATATTCTACAAAAATGCTGAAATTTTAAATCTACAGCTAAATTTGTATGTTAGAAAGAAGTATCAACAGATATATTAATACAGGCATCAACAGTTTTTGTTGTATGTAGTTGGCACATATGTGGAATGGAGTGTTATAAGTTGTACACACTAGAATGTGACGTATGAAATTTATATATTTGATTTTGTGCATCAATGCTGCTGTCAAATCATGCATTAAACACAAAACTACAATCAGAGGAGGGTTAGCTTAGCTTAGCACCAGACTGAAAACAGGGTAAAACATCGAGCCTGGCTCTGTCCAAAAATAAAAACAAAGACTGACTACTTCTAAAGATCATCAAATAGCATATTATATTTTCTTCAATCTATAATACAGGTGAAGAGTAAAACAAAAACAGCCAAGTAATGGTATGTAGAGTTACGTGCCTGACATGTTTTTTGACCAGGCAGAGTGACTTCCTGGAGTCTCCCGGAGTTGCCGAGCAACCTCGTAGAGAGAGCAAGCCTTACAAATTGGCAGATTGCGTTTGGACTTAGCCAAGCTTCAGATTTCCCCTGCTTCCACTCTTTATGCTAAGTGTAGAGAGACATGAGGGTCATATCAATCTTCTCATCTAACTCTTGGCAAGAAATAAGTGTATTTCCCAAAATGATAAACCATGCCTTTACAGTCTCATAGAGAACATATTAATATTGGGTTGTCCAGTATCGCTTTAATGCACACAGTTTTTGGGATACAATCATCTTATTGCTAAAGAACTTGCTGGAGCTTGAAGGAGTCTTAACTATACATAAGCCTCCTGTGGCAGTGAGAGTCCTTGTCAGACCAAGAACCGTATTAAGGTCTTCTCCCGACCACATTTATTAAGAGTAGTCTCACTTGACCCCTGAGTGGTTATGCTGTACCACTTAGCATGAAAAGTTCTCCATTCCTTCTCCAGAGACTTTTAAGTGGTCACCCAGAGATACAAAACCTACTAAGAAAACGTTAAAGTTATGACCCAAAACACACAATGTTTCCTTTGAGATTCAAAATCCCAAACTGTAAACTTTTCCAAGTCGCCGATAAATCTAAAGTAGTTACAGTAGTTATACGTCAAGAAAAGTAAGAAATGTTTTTGTTTCTTTGCTTTTCTGTACTTTTATATGGCTTAAATGCTTCAATTCTGCGCTTTCAAAAAGTTTCGATTCTGTTCCTGGTGCACATTAACAGAGCGCATCACGGTCATGGCCCTTACAAAACAAACAAGCAGTAACTCTTCCGTGGGATGTTATGCGATTAACATCGCGGCCTGTGTTACTTGTGTTTTTATGCTCACTCTCTGGTGTATATATCTGATATTACCTTGGACTTTCAGAAGCAGCATCATGTTGAAGTCTCATGAGGATTCATATTTGTATATATAACAGAGAGATGTGAGAGTGGTATTGAACTTCTTATCTAACTGTGGCAAGGAAGCAAATAACCATATATTCCAAAATGTTAAACTCTTCCTCCAACACTAGAACCACTGCAATTCCAGTAACCCCTGGAACCATAATGACTTCAAATTCAGTATGTGCATTAGCTTGCTTTAGGCTCTGTCATTACAGAGTGAAACAGTCAAATATATTTTTAAATTCATAAATAATAAGGTTACAACAAACAAACAACAAAATAACAATCTCATTTGAATCATTTAATTAATCCGTTGTTTCAGCTAAGCTACAGCGAATACAGAAATGAAGCAAAGTTCTTCCGTAACATCCTGAGACGTCTGGCGGAGAACATTTGGCTCAAACTACCTGAGCAGCGTGACAATAGCAACTGGGTGCTCCTTCATAACAAAGTGCTCACTTATTGCAGGTTTTTGGCTGCACAAACACAATTTGTCACTCTCCACCTGCTCTACTTGCCAGATGGCGGTCAAATTTAATCAAGCATGATTTCTGCTCATAATAGGTGCAGACTCATAACTTTCTGAACAAACCTTGTATGTGATATAAAAGTAAGGTAGAAAGTCAGAGACTGTGGCTTCACAGAGAGCGGAAGTTGAGTGCTCACACTCATGTTGCACGGAGAAACACTAGAGCTTCTTTCTGCCTGCTCAAATTTACACAGCTCTTTTTCCACGCTTGTTACTGAAGAGTCACTTAAGACTCTGAGATCTGCTCCACTTTCATCTCTTCTGGTGTAAAGCTATCAGGCATTTAGCCGTCTCTTACCACTTCAAATAACAGCTTCATCCCTCATTGGGCCACCATTCCTCTCTGATGTATAGCCTATTGGTACATTCATGTACAGTATGCGAGTTTTAGCAGGGTCATAATTTATTCAGATGATTTGCTCTAAGCCTCTTTTGTGAATATGCTGTGCTAGCGGACATCTCCCACACATATACTAATGTTTCTGACTGTTTCTTTCATAATTTCATTGCTTTTAGCCTTGGGTTATTATATTAAACACAGCAAATCAAATTTACATGGATCAAATGAAAGTACAAAGTGCTGTTTGAGTTTCAGATCACAGAAAAGCCTCAGTCAGGCAATTTCCATATTTCAACAAGTGCATCTGAAATAATTATTTGTCTAATTTGCCTCACACTGGATAAACTAGTACAGCCTATACCTTAGTCTTTTGGTGATAGACCAGGTTTCTTTGGTAAATCTGGCTGCTCTATAGCATTTTAGCAATATGTGTCAAGAAACGTTCAGAAATGTACCGTTTTATTGTTCTCCTTACAGGTAGTGTTGACATGTCTGGAATTAAAACCAGTCACAAATAAACTATATTTGTTCAATCTGTCGGCTAGACTCTGACTTGTGCCCGGGTCATGTTCAAATATCAAAAGCAATACAAACAAGAAAAGAAAATACGTGAGGAACAGGAAAAATAGAAAAGAGGGTTTTAGGATGAGGTTGCTGAGCTGAAGAAAAGAGCACAGAGAACAGTGGCTCCTCGTGTGTGGTGTTCAATGTATCTAAGCCAAGACCACCAGGAAGAAATGTTTATTTCATTATCCAGTCAAAGACTGAGGAAACACCACTTGACTGGGTGACTGACTGAATGCCGAGGTGCTTGGCAGATGGTGAATCACCTGAGTGGCGGCTTGTTTATTGCATGCGTGTTTGGTTGGGTCGGCTGGCTGTTATTTCTGTTCTCTTCTTGGTTAGGGAATTGGTAGAATGGCTGCCTGGCTGATTCGCTGACTGTTTGACTAGCTCACCTTCTGTTACCAAGAGGACAGAGCTGCAGAACTCACACACAGACACATATACATTTAGCCTTCTGTCTCCTCCACTACACTCCACCTGCCACCCTGAGGAGCTGCATACATCAGCTCCCCAGAGTGGCATTAATTAAAAAAGCCTTGGAGACATGTTAGAGTGGATATATTCACTCCATAATAAACTACATTTTATGACGAATATGCGATGTGCAATTTATTTTTATGACTGTCTACGGTCTCTATTTAGTGCTTCAGACTGGAGCTGAAGGATTTGGGGAAAACATGTAAATGTAATTTTATTAACAGACTGCATTTGGATTTGCCACATGATATTTTTAAAGTCACACTTCAGTTTAGCATTCATTGTGCAAGAAATTTAAAATGTGATGGATCATTATCACTGATGTACTATTAAAAGTGTGACTGTGACTTCAGGCCTCTCTGGATCTGGAGTTACTCGTCTCTGATCTGCAGCCGCTGGCATCATCGATCTTGAAAATGTTCATAGTTCTCTTATGGTTGTCTGTTCTCCATCTGCTATACTGTTATCGCCACCCCAACCCTTTTCTGCTATCATCCCCACTCTCACCCCAACCAGTCAAGGCAGATGGCCGCCTTCCCTGAGCCTGGTTCTGTCTGAGTTATTTTTTCCTCCCCATTGTTTTTTTTTTTTTGGTTCCTTCCCACCGTCGTCGACTACTTCCTCATAGGGAATCCAAAGGAAAATTTGTAAGGTCTTCACCTTACTATGTTAAGTGCTTTGAGATGACATATGTTGTAAATTGGCACTATATGAATAAAACTGAATTGAATTGAAATTGTCTGACAACATGAAATCGTTAAATCAGACATGACAGTTTATTCCTTGGCTCAGTCTCAATGCATAATGTTTATCTTAAATTGCAGCTTTCGAGATTTATTCATTGCATTGTTTCTAACAATGATTTTGATATGAAATTGATAAATTGTTCAGCCCTGCTCTCAGGAAGGCTGCATTATTATGTATTGGATGTTATTCAAAATGTGTCTGTTTTTTTCCCCAAGGTTGCACTGGTCTGTAGTCTAACACTACTTTAAATGATAGCAGTCAGAGATGTAGTTATTGGCAAGAAGGCAACTATGGACAAGCCATCTCTGCAACACTGTCACAACAAAGTTTGCAATGGTGCATCAATACTAGCAGATAGTACTGGAAGATTACTGGTCACATTAGGTCAGGTGGACAGTGATAAAACATACAATAAGTCTTACTTGCTTCAAGCGGCAGGCAGCACCACAGTTGAGCTTACAGGACTTAATGTCTCTTGCCAAAGTCCTGGATCATTTACTGCAACGTGGCATATATGTACTAAATCCGATTACAGCTGCGAAGGAACCGTGTGTATTAAGTAATTTCTCTATGTGGTCTTTTACTTCCCGCAGGGGTATTTTAGCAGCAGGTGGGAGATGTTCCAGTCATGAGCTTTCACGTCTTAACAGTTATGCTATTAGCATGAAGAAAGTAAAGTAAAAACAATGCAGGACTTTAAAAAGTGCTCAATCAATTGACAGCACATTTTGTATGCATGCATCCTGTGGACATGAACACCGACTATAAAACATACATATAGGAAAACAAGTCCTGGACATTAGAATTACACAATGCTAAAGTGTTGAAAGCTGCCTGCAGTCATAGTTCTCCTGCCCGATGTGAGTCCAACCTGCAGATTGCTTGGCTTGGCTCCTCCTCCAGAGACACTGGAAGGTTGAGTCCTGCAAGTGTGCCTGAATACTCAATTTTTAAAATCCAATTTGTTTATTGAATGGCAGCATCAAACACAGAGTGGCTGCAATATTTGTTCAAAACTAGAGGAAGCAGGTTGATATGTTATGACATGATCTGTGCGATGGTAATTTTACAATTTTTCTTGTTGATCTCAATGATTGGGATCAAGGCTGAACAAGGCATTTTTTTTAACTGAGTGGTATCTGTTCTGTCACATAAGTGTCATAAATGGAGAGGTCTTCTTCTTCTTCTCCTTTTTACTTTTATTAACGTGCACAACTGCTACCTACCGGGGCTGAAGTGTTAAAGAAGAGCAGGAGGTGACTAAAATGCCTGCAGCGCTGAAATATTTTAAATTGGAAAACGAAAGCAATCTAACAGCCTCTTGTAATAACTGCAATGTGAGTATTTGGAGAGGCGGGAGTAAAAGAGTTGCATTCAATACTACCAATTTGATACGGCACCTAAAAAGTAAACACTCAACAAGACACAGTGAGTTTACTCCAATAACTCAGGCAAAGGCTGCACCGAAGCAACACAAGCTGGAGGATCCTTTTGACAAGGAGGAGAAATTTCCTGGAGACAGCGACAAGGCCAGAAAAAAATGACAGGGCGGGTAATTGAATTCATCACGCTGGATGACCAGCCCATTGCTGTGGTAAAGAATACAGGTTTTCACCATCTTTTGAGCTTTTGGAGCCATGCTACACCCTGCTCTATCACCATGACATTTCAGAGAGTTCCCTACTGGAGTTTTACAACCAGGTTTGTGACCACCTATGTAATCTTGAGTGCATTGCAGAGCTATTATGTTGTTGAGAGTATACATTGGATTGATTTGAATGACTTAATGTACTTGGAAGTGATAATGGAAAATGGTATTGGATTGATACTCAATATTAAATGACTGATTGGATCTGGGACAAAAAACTTGATCTGGACATCCCTAATGTATTGTTTAAAATGTACTGTTTTAATGAGTTTAATACAATACATATTATGTATTATATATTGTATCAAATCAAATGTCAAATCAATACAACTTTAATTCTACCTTTCCAAGCAGAACAATGTTCAGTTTAGATTGACTGCTTTTACTGTGCTGTATTCATTTACTTGAATGTATAAACAGTATCTACAGCCTTAGTTATAAACATACAGATCAGCCAACACCTCACTGACAATGTCAGCATTACAGTTTTTTACTGCTCACTATAATGCATTTTAATTTTGACACAGGGATGTGATTTCTGTCTGTTCTTGGCCATCTGTCTATGATCCAAGTTCTTCTCCATGCCCCACACAACAGTGCTGCATTTGATCTAATATAGGCCTCTCTCTCTATTTCTTTTTTTAATTGAAAATATACACATATGATGTTTATGTATTTCTAACATTTGTAGGAAAATACATGTTGTTTCTTTGACGTTAATATGTTGCTTGTGTTGACTCGGTGACACTAATGGTACCAGTGTGTGAAATTTTCCGTGTTCAGTAACAATAGAGAGCAATCTGTGTTGAGCTCGAATGAACAGAAAAGTCGAAATGGTCAAGCAGCCCTAACACAATCAATGGCCACAATTGATCTGTGTTGGTCAGAACAACACATCTCGCACTGCTGTGACACACAGTACATCACCCGAAAGCAAAGAGCCTCATGACCTTTGTGAAATGACCTCAGCTGACCTTAACACTGCAAGCTACCTCTATATAATATCCGCTTTGTACACAGATGTACGCGTTTACCTCTCAGCCAACCCATATAAGACAACCTCTACAACAATTTACTTCCACTTCTAATCATCTTTGACGATTTAACATTTGAGAATGTCACCTTCTTCCAGAAAAATACAGATAGCACAGCCAAAGTAAAGGCATGTGAGTAAGCATGAATACAGTGGAGAGTGAGCTTTACCTCTTCCAATACAATTCACACAAGTTCATCCATGTTTGTGAGTAGATTCGACCAAAAGCCTTCAAAAATAATATTCAGTAAACAGCAGATTCAAGTGATTGAGGATTCACCCAATTAATTATTATTATCTTCTCTGTTTAGCCTTTTACAATATATAACACAAAACTAAGACTTGATTCAGAAAGATGGCTTCTTGTCTGCAGAGGTTTTCATTCTTTAAATGTTTTGTCATTCAAATAAATTATTAACTTTTCAGAAGAAAGTTTAATGCATTTGCCAAATGTCTTTCACTGGGATGCATAAAATTAAATTACTGATTTTAATGCATTTCTTTTTTTTTCCAATAATGGCTGAAGGAAACGGAGAGACTAATTACGCTGCTGTGTTTGTTAGCAGAGCCACGGCTTTCAGAAAACCCAACAAGCTTTCACTTCCACAGCTGCTTCTGATGACAACATTTAACAACTCTATCCCAGAGGGGTTTTAATCTATAACTATGGCCCCCAAGGTATCTATCAGGCTCACAACAAAACCAACAATATCAGTAACACAGCAATGATAGACAGCTGAGGTCGCCAGCAGAGGAAAAAAAAGCCTGTTTATGTGGGCCTACAATTAAATCAGGAACTCTGTTTGCATCTGTGTTGTTACTGTAAACAAATTCATCTGACATTACGCGAATGTTGTGTAATGCTCACTTTTCTTCAGCTGAATTATAAACCAAACAAAGACTTGATTCACTCCATGCAAAAAAGTATTCGCTACTTGTGTGGCATCGTAGGTATTCCGAGTTTAAAAACATAAACTCATTAGTGTGACCTTCCAGTATCCATTTGATTTAAAGGCATGTGGAACAACAAAGCACATCACGGTGCTATATCTCATTTCTGCTGAATCCGTGTGTCTTACTAATTACAGGACAAAGCAGGTCCTCGGTGCTTTCGTTATCCTGCTTTGGAAGGATCCAGACAGGCTGTTAATTTAGGTAACCCTCTCATTAGTGCACCACAGATCAGGTAACAGACATCTGCAGAGGAGTGGACCTCATAACACTTCAACTGTTAAAGCCAGATGGCAGAGACAGGATGAACCCCACAGAGACCACTTAGAAACAGAAAAATATGTCACACATTAAGAGAAAAACCTGTCAGGTTTTACTCGTCCCACAGTGAACTTAGAAACCACAAAATATTTAATAGTGCAGTTTCTAATTTGTGGGCACATGCATGTTTTTCATTATAAGGACAATAAAAGTCAAACCACCATTCTGAAGGTGCAGTGAATAATAGAAATATGTTATTATATTATATACCCAATGTATTTAATAAGTAATCAACTGATAAATTATACAGATAAGTTTATTTCAAGGGCCCAAGGAAATGTTGGAATATTTTGCCAGAAGGTTTTTTCTGACATTTTAAATGTCATGGGCCATTTTGTTCTTGCATTCACCCAAAATAGCGAATCTTAAGTGTGTGCCTAAAGATCTCATTCTTTTAGCCTCGGGACTGAATCTAAAATTAACCTTATATGGAACAAAATCCCAACAGTTGGATGTGTATCAGGCACGTTAACAGTGATTTCTAGCTCTTTTTACATCGAAACACAAAAACTATGGCCACTAACCACAGAAAGCACAAAGACAGTGGTTTCTTGTGTGAGGCGGGTGGAGGTGAATCTATTAAAACAAGGAAATTAGTTAATCAATGTAAAAAATTAAAACTGTGCACTTCTCGAGCACTGTCTGTCAGCATTGTGCCCAATCAGGACCTAAAGCAGAGTTTTTGCTCTTCCTGGTCTTTTCGCCTTCTATCTAGATCTTTGCTTGTGTTGTTCTTTCTCAGATGTACGTCGCTTTGGAGAAAAGCGTCTGCCAAATGAAATTGTAACATTGTAACATTGTAACATTGTAACAATGTCAATGAGAAATTCTGATAAAGTTGTGATTTTAACACACAGTATTCAATTATGTGCACCTCTATGGATACTTTAGTGCTTTGCTGACATTTTTATAAACATTTCTAGCATTTCATGTCATTCACAAGGACAGTTTTGTTCATAGTTAACGTAAATTTCATACATGCTTTATTCCTGTGTTTATTCATTCATTTAGTTATTACTGAATTACTGAATCTGTAATTCTGCCTCTCAGATCAGTCTTATTGCACTCCACGTCCTCCCATCACCAGGATGTTCTCCAGTTTGCAGGAAACAGATGAGAACAGGCACCACAAGCATCTAGACTCCAAGGAGAGCCTCTATCATTTCATTAGAGTTTGAATGCCAAAACCAAAATATTATTACAATGACATTTTGAGTGATTTTAGGTTAATACAATTTTCTCTGGATACAGCCAAGAGTGCACATACAGTAGTTGTGGCTGTTTTTGTGAGGCTATGGCAGTCACAATAGACGAATGAAGGAATAACTAAACTTAATTTGCAGCAGATAAAACATAAAGCCGCCACAAATGAAGATTTACATCCATTTTGAGCATTTCAAGGAGGAAAAAGACTCTCTTCTGCTAATAACCTCATTTAAAACCAGTGCACACCAAAGGGACTTGCAGAACTTCTAAAATCAGACCAGGGAATAAAAAAATGTGCACACATCCACAGAAACAATGCAGACACGTTTTATTGCTCCTTTTCAAAACATTTACTGTAGTTCACATTAACTTTTAAAGCCTCCAATGGTTACATACCTTGTCATAAGAAAGATCCATGTTCTTATCTTTGTCTCGAAGGCCATGCATAAGTTACCAAGTGGCACATTAAATGCGCAATTTGAAGGGCTCTTTGTGCACAAGAAAGCAAAGATTTACCAACAGCTGCCAAGTCTGTGTACTTCCCTCCGCGGAACACTACTGACGAGGCAGTTTCCAATTATAGCAGCCAGACACTCATCAAGAGGGGCAAGTTTCACTGTTCCCTGAACCCTTCCAGTGGCACATTCACTTTGCCAGCATGAAGAAACACATTTATTGGTGTCAGCTTTGATATCCGACCACTTCTTCTTCATTTTTTTGGAATAGTTTGGCTCTCCGAGGTTCAGAGCATTTTGTACTGCTCAGACGTGCAACCGCTTAACTTTTCTCCCACTCTATCAAACAGTGTAGCCTGTCTGGCCTCAGCCTTCAAAATAACCATCTCTATTTTACACTGAGATGTTTCTATGATTGGAATTGTTTTGGTCTGTTTGTTTGCGTGTTTGCTATGAAAAGCTAGAGATATCACAAGCTGCTGGAAACCAGGGATGTTTTCGAAGAGGGACTTAAATTTAGACCAGTTGACTCGCCAAATGTGAGAAAACACTGGTTGTGCTCCAGTCTGGATGTGATAATTCTGCACTTCAGCACCATGTATTCAGGCTCAAAATATTCCATTAACTTTCAGAAGCCTTTGCCTTAGGAAAAATAAAGTGGAGGCATATCTTTCTTATTCAGTGCCACGATGAGGGGCGTTATCTTTTCAGACTGAGCGGCATCACACTGTCTGCGGGTAAACAGTGCTGTATTGGTCTGCTGAGTGTGGCTCGTGTTAGCAGTGTTCTTTCCTTGAAGTTGAAGAATCCCTGTGCTGAATGTGGTTAGGCATATGACATTTTATTCTGTCACAGGCTGCAAACAATCCTATTTTCATTTTCTAGATCGAAACACTTCCAAGCCATGCTGGTTGTATGAGATTTCATCTGTCTTACTTTCTACCTTGCTGGTTTACAACATCCATGTGGAATGACAGGTTGCCGCCTGCACTAGTGGCAGATGGCAGTGTAACATCAACCAAACTAATATATAATCATTAGTTTAACCAACTAATATTGACTTTCAAAGGTAGTAATGTGTAATTATTTAGTTGACTATTCGCACACATTCCTACTGAAAACAAAATTTCACACCAAGGAGGTTACCCAACCTGTACTGCATCAACTAATTTGTAGAAACACAACCTCCGCTGTGCCACTCGATTCCACCCAATGCGGCATAATTTCATTTGAAGGACAGAATTACCAGACACTGCAGAAAATCAAGCTATAACAGTACAACATATTGTTCAGATATATCAAGCATCAGCAAAACCATGTTAACTTCTGCACCCTCAGTCAAGCCTTGTTCTATACTGCAGCAGGAGACACATTCTTAAGCTTCAGTTGAGCTTCAATACATCTTGGTTATTTGGCAACGTAAGGACGGTGGTTTACAGCCACTGTATATTTAGTGCAGTTTAAATCCTGACTTGATCTGTGGAGCTCAATTCATCACCAGAGAATAAAAAGAGATATCAGGGAGCAAAGACACAAGTACACTGGGAGAATTATATATACACAACTGACCCCTGAGGAGGTCAAGAGACAATTATAAACAGCGAGGGTGACCTATAGTAACAGAAGAGGTATGTGGAAGAATACAACAATGTACAGTTCAGACTAAGAAACAGGATTTGGTCTTTAGCTGTTGGCTTTGAGCAAACGTTTCTTTCAACACCAAACAACAAGACACTCAGCAAACTGAACTTTCTGAATCATTAATTAAAGAAAGACAATTTAAAAAGTATCGACATAACAAAATGAGCTTTTTAATACTAAAACAAAGTAAAGATTAAATCTCAAAGGCACAGAATTACAAACAAGCATCTCTAAAATCCTGCTTGGGTGATATTCCCATCTTGCTGAGCTGTCTGCACATTCAGCTTAACGTCCACTTTAGCAGTCAGACATAAAAAAAAATTTACCATTTCGGTATGTGATTTGGATCATAATACACATTTTATTTGAGGACCAAAAAAGATTAGACTTCATAAAATGGGCCAAAATGTTTTAGTATAATTATCTTCTTTGTCACTAGCTACAAATTAGTCACTTCCAAAGCTACTAATCTGAACAAACATGCTGTATAAAAAGGTTTGAGTCCTTCACAATATAAGGGGTTATCACATCTGTTAGAACAAAATAAGGCAAGCAGCGTTGTGTTTTATATCTCACTGCACAGCCTCCACTTCTCTAATCTCTACTTGTTTATATCACAGCTGAGTTTTATCTCCTGAGTAAAAGGCAGAAAATAAAAGGTGCTCTCTTCATGGTTACTCATTGCGATAATGGTGATGCAAAATTAATGGTTTTGATTGTGATTTAAAGAAAATAAAACTCAGTGGTGACACAGATGTCGGTGCTGCCTCACTGGCAACACATGCGTCTACAAAATCTTTTTAGAAAGTAGTTACAGACAATAGTAGACAGACAGGAGACAGAGTCATCATTTGTGGTGAGCTGAAGAGACTTACAATCTTAACATTAAAAAAAATACATTTATTCCATGACGTTATCAGCCTCCTGTATATATTTTTACAGTCAGCCAAGTTGACTCATAAAGGTCTTTGTTAAATGGCACACACATTCTCCGAGGAAAATGTTCTTGAATTGACAAACTCCATTTATGTAGCACTTTCCTATGGTGTTTACAAGTGCTTTAAAAAGGCAACTGCATCATGTCACGTCCTTGGGAAAAGGACACCAACCTTTACAAGGAAAGGAACTCGAAAAGAAACTTAAAGTGGAAGAAAATACAATTTTTTTCCCGTGAGAAGTATCGGTTTTCTATTTTTTTACACCTTATAGTCAACTGGCCACATTGAAAATGAGTTCCACAGTATGGTTTTTAACATGGTTGGTAGACACAGTTAGAAAAGTCCTTCAGTGCAGGAGCATGACCCAGTTTGCAGTGTATATAGCAAAGAATCCCATCTCTGATGATGACTTAGGACAAGACGACAAACAGTGATTCAATATGATGGACAGACCCGCAGTCTCATTAAATACTGACTCAGGGGAAATATGCTGGAGGGCATACCTCACTCATTATGGCACACACGTTCTATATAATGTTAAAAAAAAAAAAAAGTGAACCTCACGACTTCAAAGCCACACACAGAGAGTTGTGGGTGGTACATTCACCATATTTGATATTAAATCAGGAAAAGTTGTCAGATGTTTTGATCTGTATTAAAGAATCATGCAATATAAAGAACCTTGATTTCAAAGTACTGGGTTTTTAGCAGGGTGGTGATATAAAAAGTAATTTCCTCTCTCTCTCTGCACTGCTTCCTCTTTAACTTTCACACCACCAATTTGTAACTAGTCCAAGTCCTGACAGTTGGGATGTATGATGTATGAAGCAAGATTAAAGAAGAGAAATGGGTTAAAATGTCAGTGAGATTTCAATGTGTGCACCCACATATGGGAATGGTGTGTGGTTTAAGGGTGAAAACCTCGCTCACAACCTCAGGCAGTTGCACGAGTGTAGCAAATTCTAAGGAAAGTCATATTTCAATAGATGTTTAAGTATAGACTTCAGTATGATGTGCAGTCATGTTGTAATTTAGTATCCATAAATACAGGACATATAGAACTTTATAGCAAAAACTAAGTTGTGTTTCAAACAGTCAAGATACATGCAGCATTTCCACTTTGGGTTTTTACGTCTCCAAAACCCTGCAGCCTTTGATATATAAATATCTGATATGTTACAGTTGAGCCTTGAGTCATCATGTGTTAAATGATGTAGATGCACACAGGCAGGTAGGGCACTCCAGAGGGAAAGGATGGAAGTAGGGCACAGTTATACAGTGCTCCAAGATGCCCTGCAGACACATCACAGGTTTTTTTTTTTTTTTTTTTTTTTTACTGCTGATGCATCTAGAAAAAAACTGATCAATTGCGAGTGACTAACACATTTCCCTAGTCTGCCATCACTGTGTCCATATATGGCAAAACAATAAAGTACAGCACAAACAGCAGGGGCTCTAAAACTCCAGTCTTCACTCTGAATTGTTTCTATGACTCCTTCCTTGCATGAAAACCAGGCACATTTTTAATGCCAATAACACCAGTCAGAAGTGTGGCAAATGTCAGACTGAGGGCTACTTAAGTCTATTATTAGTCATCCTTATAACCCTGGTGTAGGTGTTGGTTGCTAGCTAATACAATCAACAACTTTTCATAAGTGTTGCTTTGTCATGGTGTTATAATGGTGATGTTCCTCCTGTTACCAATTTCTAGTGACATGTCAGCAAACAACAGCATGCAGTTTACAGAAGACTACTAAAACATTTTGCAAATATTACGAATGTAACGGTACATGTCTTTATCCTGAACCATTTGGTAGCTTTGTGTACTTCTCCTGAATATATATGTATGTATTCATACGTTACTTTACCAAATTGAATGAGTGCTGTTACATAAATTGAGTATTTCTCACCAAAACACATTGTGTATATCCTTGAGACCTTGAAACCCTTCTCCTTCCACATAAAAATACTTGCAGCTACTTTTTAAGATTAAAATATACATTGTTTACGTTGACTTGCAGACTTCTTCCTTGCCTTTGTTGATGCATTGCGAGGCTTCTTTGTACATTTTAACCACCAACTGTTTATCAGTGAAACAGCATGCAACTCACAGCAGGAGTGTGTATTATAAGTATATGCACAAACACACAACAAATAAAATAAAAACATTGTTCCTTAGCTCTGGTAGCATTTAAAATCTCCACAAGGCACCTTTAAATTTCAAATTATTGGACAGCTTTGACTCTTTTTGTCTGTGTGTTCCTGAGAAATACATAACTCTACGATTCTGATTTCTGAAGAAAAGGCTGCATCAGAAAAATATTCATCCAATTGCTCACAAGGCCCAAGTCAGCCACACACATTACAATTGTAAATTCTAGCGACAGCTGCCCCTGTCCCCATCAGGCCTTAAAGTTTGAAAAGTATGTTAAATAGTTTCAAAATGTGAGCACCTACTGCAGCTCTAAGACATGAAAACTGCTTTATACCAGAACTTCCCCATCCTTGCCTAGTCTCCACAAATAGTCTCCCTTCGCTCGTCTTTCCTGCACTCTGCTCATTGTCCTCAAAGCATCCTCATGAGATCTCATCACTAATGAAATCAGTGCACCCCTCTAACTAATGTAGCCATGACGACTATTTCCCAAATGAGCAAGGTGACCTTCTGAGGATGCATTCAGGGAAAATGCAAGCAGATTATGATTCACCTCAAACAGGACAGATCTGTTTCATAATTCTACTACTAAATCTAATTTATTGGACAATTGGCCTTCAAGTTGTACATTACAATTAACAGTAGAAGTCTAAAAGGGGAGCCACTGTCAATACTGCTTAAAATGGGACCTCAGAGGCTGCACTGGTCTCTACAGATTTTCTATCAAGATTCTTATTACTCCCATTTCGTAGGATCGACAGATAAGGACCAGTGTTCGGTACGTCCTTGACAAGCTGTTGATGGTGTTCTGTGAAGTGTCACATTCTGTGAAAGGTGAAAGCTAAAGCCCTTACTTTGTGGTTTTAGCCACTCTCTGTAAAAGTGACATTGACTTTTTTATGGCAAAAAGTCTATCTTCAGGGTTAGACTTCAAAAAGCATGGATCAGATGATGTGATGGAGGTGTTAGCCACATGCCCTAGCCAAGACAGAAATGAGTATTTACACAGATAACCAGTTTTATACTAAATAAAACCATTACTGAAAGTGCAGGAAGACATTGTGACAGAACATGATCTATCCAAAAAAAAAGCAGCTATTGAGTG